>JAVTVY010043929.1:0-20006 GCA_036873755.1 Hanleya hanleyi
CCATTACAACCGGACTTTACTAACGGAAACTATGTGCGGACCTACCTGAACCTGTTTACAGCCACAGGACAAAACAACCAAGACGAAGGCAATACCATCAGTCGAGACGACTTTATGAAGGGGTACACATTGTTCGCCTTTGACCTCACCCCCACCTTGGAACACGATCATCAACTGGCTTTGCTCAAGAAAGGAAACCTAAGGTTGGAACTGCGTTTCTCCCGCCCTCTACCCAGCACCATTAACGTGATTTGCTACGCCGAGTTTGATAACGTCATCAGCGTGGATCACCAAAGAAACGTGCTGTGTGACTTCTCCACCTAAGATGGATACAGAGCAGCTGATGAGCATACTCCAGCGAGATCCCAAGATCCCCTTTCGAGGTGTGTTTCCACGCAATGTGTTTCCCACCCACTCTATCACCCCTGCAGCCTACATCCTGAATACAGACACGAGGAATCGACCCGGTGAACATTGGATAGCTGTGTACGTGGACACCCAAGGCCAAGGCGAATACTTTGATTCCTACGGACTTGCACCCCTCCATGCCGATTTGGTGAAATTCATGGACGTCTCCACGACAGAGTGGCGTTGGAATACGCAAAGATTACAAGGCCCCTTGAGTAGTGTGTGCGGACAGTACTGTGTGTTTTATCTCACTCACCGGAGTAGAGGACATTCTATGCCTACCATTGTACATATGTTTGATGATTATTGTCAAGCCGAGGACCGTGATGTCCTCGTCTATGACTGGACGGCCTCTCGTTTTAATGTGCATGCTCCATTTCTCTGGTTAACTTAAAAAAATGTACTGCGCGTGCGCGCAGACCACTTGTTTATTGTTATTGTTATGACGTTGTTGTTCTGACGTTGAATAAAAGATGAAAAAAACACAATGATGGGTTTTGACTTTCTCTTTTTATTTAAGTCAACAAGCAAGGATTAGACTATACAAATAGAATACAGGGTACACATAGTAGGGGTTAAGGTACAAAAAGTTCTGCCAGGAGTAGGATTCGAACCTACGACAGCATTTGCCGACCAGCACTTAATACCGGCGCCTTAGACCACTCGGCCATCCTGACTTTTACATTTGTGTATCCACAGTTATAGGTCGACATTTACAAGTCCAAGTAAGTGGTGCTCACACCGTCGGCCAATACTTTTCGTTTGGGATAAAAGAAAGTAAAGGCGTCTCGTTGCTGGATATAGGTGCGCATCTGGTGGTCCACCACGCGGAATCCTCGGTTAGTCCCACTCGCACTGGCCTGGCTTTGCAACACGCCCAGGTAGAGAGCTTTGTCGATGTTGGGATCGCGCCGGCTCACCCCTTTACAACTAAATTTATTTTCCTCTCCTCCATCTCCTCCGTAACAGTAGTAGGTCTTAGAGGAGAGCGCAATCATAGCATCTCCGCTCCACTCCAGCTTGAAGAGCCCGGGTGTCCGCTTGTCGTAGGTGTAGTGATCGCGTCGGGGTAGCCACTGGTCCCGTTCCGCTTCATACTGATCCCGTAACTCGTGTTTGACGAGTGACTCCCAGTCCGGGTGGAAAACGGCCATGTAGGCCGAATCTGTGTCCATTTCCATGAGTTGCCAGTCTGAGGGATTAAAATACACACCCATAAAATCATAGATGAATTCCAGCATCCTCAGCTTGGCCACCTGATAGACCATACATCCAATCTGCAGGGGTAAATTGTACCGGATCGTCTTCTTGGCTGAAGTGACTTCATAGGTGTCGTCATCGATCACCTCCACGGACCGAAACAGAGGAGAATTCACTTTTTTGCGCGCTTGGGTAGTCGTACAAATGTTCACGTTGACGTGCTTATCCTGGTTCGTTACGGTTTTTCCGTAATAGCCATTGCCAGTGAGCTTCCAAGATTCAGCGATGATGGCCTGACTCGGGAATTCATCACCTTGACGACGGGCCTTCGTCACGAGGTCGGCATTCTCGGCAAAACAAGCCTCAGGTACGTACTGTATCACTTGATATATTTGAGTAATTTCCAAACCGTGGTTCATGTACCACTGCAGTAAGGGGGTGCCCAGCAAGATTTTCTCGGCCCACATACTTCCAATCAACATGCGGCGAGGTTTAGGCAAACACTCGTGTTGCTCCGCATAGGCGCCCATGGTCTCTCCAATGTCAGCCCGACCCACCAGCGTGTTCTTGAAGATAGGCGGACACTGGGCGAAGAGGGGCTTGAGAGTGTCGGGAACATGCAAATCACATTCTACAAAGCCGTAGAGCTGACCCGAACGAATGGCGTCCAACATCTGGGGCAGACTCAGCAGTCGCCGACGACTCAAGGGGTATTCACGTTCTTTTAAGAACCGTTGTAAATGGGGTAGGGCCTGGCACATCGTGTGGAATTCACACTCCCACATCTCTATGAGATGGAATCCTCGCTCTTTGACATAATCACCGTTGGTCACTACTTCTTCCCGTAATTCTTTTGCCGATTTCCCACGTCGCTCATTGAAGCGTCCAGCGCTAAAATGACATTCGTGGCCGTGCCAGTAACACCCGTAAAACTGGAATACAGTCGGTGTGCCTTGTACAAGGGCAAACCCATCGACGGGAAGTCGGCGATCTCATATCCGCTTCTCCGTGGCGTTGGTCTGGTGACGTATATAAATGGCCCGTCGATAGGCTTCCCAGTCTAACCACTGGTCGGCGAGATGTTTGTACGGCGTCCGTTGAGGTGTAAAATGCCGACCTTCTGCCAACCAACGCGTATAATACCCGCTGGGCATAGGTTGGGCGAGAGACCACAAGTACAAGGCACTCGCGTCAAACCCAATGATTTTGGCACACGGTTTTCCACTAGGGAGAGTAGTGACGTCCTTCTCATGGTAGCGGTGGAAAATAAGACTGGGGCCACCCACAATGTTCCGCTTCAGACATTCATGCATGTCTGCATCTTTTTTTTGAATGAGCGAAAAGTAGGTAGGACACTCTTGAAACAGATGGTGAAGCGCCAGACCGGGTAAACTTAAGCACTCCTTGAAGATGTCCACATGCATTTGGCGACGAAAGAGTTGCACCATTTTCTCGGTCGCTTCGAGAAAGGGAACCACATCTAGGTTGTTATACCACACCAGGAAATCTCGCAACGTCTTCATGCTGTGGCAGTTCCATACTTGTTGGAGTTCGATGTAGGTGGCCTCCGGCAGAGCTTCCCCTTTCAGGTCATTGTAAAACGCTTCCCGGGGTGGCAACTGGGTGTCTTCTAAGCGGTCCAGGCTCGTCATATAGGTGTAAGGAAAGTAACCTTTCATCTGGGTACAGTTATAGGCTTTCACCCACTGCGCATAGCTACAATTAGGTGCCAGGTAATTCCTTACATCGAGGAAACGAAGTGATGTGGTAGTGAGGGCCATATGGTTGTTGATCTTCTTGATGACCGACTTCAGGGTATCGGACTGCGCCAAGTAAGGGTAGAGAAATTCCTTCACCATGTTCAAGTCGTATCGCCCCGAATTGAAGCCGAGCACCGGTAACTGACCTAAGTATTGAAGGAACCGTAACTTCAATTTCTCCGCATAAGGTTTAGGTAAAGGGACATCCTGCGACTGCAGAGGCTGCGACTGGGATTCCGGCTCCGACTCGGACTCGGACTTTCATCATCGCTGAACGCTACACCGGGTTCAGGAATGCGGTCGTCCAGCTGGGCCAGTACGTCCTCGAACTTGGCCACCAACAATTCCGTACTGGCCGCACTGACTTGCTCTAAATACTCCATCATCCGGGTGATCAACTCATGGGATTCCCCCGTGGACACGAAACACACCGGTGCAGCGTCATAGCCAGGTACATTGGATGAAATGCTGACACTGAGGGGGATATGTCGCTGTGTCCACTGCGTTTTAGCCGAAAACAGGTCCATGGGCTCCAACACGGCCTCAAAATCATAGCATGCCCGGTAGGGAAAATAACGGTCCTCTTCCGGTATGATGATACCCTCATCGGCCAGTTCCTGGAAAATAGTAGGTGTATTATGATACACTCCACCCGGATAGACTCGCTTGACACTGTTGTCACAGATTTTCTCGTGGCGATGTAAGTTGTAAGACTTTTTAAACACACGATGGCATTGGGCACAACTGAAAGACTGAGCGTACAGGCTCATATTGGTAATGAGCGAAAAATGACTCACGCCATTGTCATCGAACACATTGACTTTCATCGTAGCAGCATACCGTTCTGTGGATCGACGAACCAATTCAGCCACAAATGTATCCTCCTCCTCGCATCGTAATCGATAAACAAAGATATTAATATCGAACAGTCTTTCCACGTCATCCAAATTCTTAAAGGGAACTCCACGGAAGTGCCGCTTATCCACGTCTTGCTGCTCTAAATACTCCTGCCAATAGCCATCGGCCACTGTGTCACAAGCCTGGGGGTCACACTCGTCCAGATGCACGGCCAAACACCGAAACAGACATTTCCGGTCTTTGTAGGCCCCCTTTTTTCCTGCTATTAATGAATACAGGCCTTTTCGATGAAGCAACCACGGGGGGAGTTGTACAGGAGCACCGATCGGGTGATCTCGCATTTTCGTGACGAAAAATGTGACGTTAGTGACCATTTCCACAAGCCATTGGGTATTGGGGCGTTGCAACCGAGTCCATTCCAATGGATCCAACGTAGTCAATTGGTCGATGAGTGGCTCCAGAGAAATGGCATCCGTCACGGTGAACGGCTGATCAAACACATAGGTATTATTGCTGGGATAGAAATACCGCAGTTGGTCCGTCTCTTTGTGCCGTAAGATATACCCAAATGTGACATTCAACTTATAGGCTGTCACCTGATCTTTGAAAATGTTCTCGGCATATGTAGTGAGATACGTGAGGTCCTCCAGCCGAAAATTGTATAAGTCCAAAAGACGACGATCACGGTGAAAACAATGGCGTATGGTAGCCCAGTGTCGTTGATAAATGGCCCTGACACGCGCATCTTCAGGCAAGACTTCAACCGGAGGTGCTGCTGGGTCCAAGGGAAAATCTTCTCCACGTCTCATGCTTTTCGTCTCATACAAGCGGATAGGCAAGCAAGGCAGGCAGGCAGGCAGGCAGGCAGGCAGGCTGGTCAGGTCAGGTAAGTCAGATTGAATACACCCCTTTCCCTAAAAATGGACTCCTTTTATAGCCAATTGACCTCATTTGCATATTTTCAGTAACAACAGGCCGCCATTTTGAAACACACCACCCATAACACACACAAACAAGCCGCCATTTTGAAACACACCACCCATAACACACACTAACAAGCCGCCATTTTGGAAAAACCCAAAAACCTCATTTGCATATTTTCAGGGGACAACAGGCCGCCATTTTGAAACACACCACCCACTACACACACAAACAAGCCGCCATTTTGAAAATATGCAAATGAGGGCTGGGGGTGAGGCAAGTGCAATTGTCCACCATTTTGAAACACACCACCCCTAACACACACAAACAAGCCGCCATTTTGAAACACACCACCCCTAACACACACAAACAAGCCGCCATTTTGAAACACACCACCCCTAACACACACAAACAAGCCGCCATTTTGAAAACCCAATGACCTCATTTGCATAAACTCATTTGCATAAACTCACGCATGCGCACACACACAATTCCATCCCAAACATAAATTCTGCGCATGCGCAGTGAGGCACTTTATGTAACAGAGACTCTATCTATACTACTAGTGACACATTCAAGACACTATCGATAGAGAATTGAAGCTCTCTCGTCCAAATACAGTCGACGATGAGTACGATCATCTTCAGAGGGCAAAACTCACTGAAGAACCCCAATCTCAATCCGGTGATGAGGTGTATAATAGTCTGTATGGTGGCACTCAGAATACAGTATCCCCAGGCATGAGTTCTAGTTCTCCTGACACGCTAAGGGAGCGTTCCCAATTATGGTTTTTGCTTCGTTCGTTTAAATTACCGAAAAAAACCAAGTCGTTCTACACCCATCGTTTTGATTCTCGTGGAAAACCATTGAAAAAACCATTCAACGCATTGGTTCGTTCGCAAGTGAACGAAGTCGTTCGTTTTACAGAAAACCATTGCGTTTTTTTCCTTCTTTGTTTGCCATCGTTCGATCGTTCGCTGGAAAACGATGGCGCAATAATACAATCACGTGATGTTCGCATTATCCAGCCTGATAACACAATCTCCGTGGGCACGGAGAAAAGAATCCGTTAATTCAAAGCAGAATTCTCTGACGTTTGAATAGGCAGTAAATTACTTTTACGTGTAACTAGATGTTGAAGTTCAGCTACATAATTAGACGACAGAAGTAATTAATGCACGTTTTTCCTCGACTTGAGTAGACACCCTCGCGTCAAACCCTGCATGGTTATTCGGTTCGTTCTGAAGGCTATCTCCTTGCCAATCCTCGATCGCATTATTCATTGTTATCTGAATTTGTATTATATCTAGTCTATTATATTGATGGCTATATGTACGTGTAGTAAACAAACGCCAGCCCCGAATTCCACAAGCACCGCGATATCATTTATTGAATATCAATCTTTCCATGGTAATTCATAAGCTCCGTAATTCCTTCAACGCCCCATCCCAAAAAGAAATCTTCATTTTTTTTCATTTTTAAAATTTATTTCTTTCTCGATTAACAATTTGTAAATATAAGTTTTAGCAAGAACAATGACTTTTTTTGACATATGACAAATAATTAAAAGCAGCATTGTGTTAGCTTTCAAATGTCCTAATCTTCATTGATGTGTGCTCATTGTGATAGATAATCATCGACGTGTTGTTTTAACATAGAAATAGCAGCTTATAATTACAAAAAGATCAACAGATTTAAATAAATATATTGTAAATTAATATATTCTTTGTGACACTTATCATCTGATAGCAAGCTGTGGGATATAATATCCAAAAGTTCTTCAACCGTAGTAAGCTCTAATCCGGACCGTATGTAATACCATGGAGCCTAGTAGGCTCCATGATAATACCGAAGCCATAACGTCCCATAACGTCCCAGTGTTGAGAATTGTCGTAACTAAAATTCTATCATTTACTGAATTGCTATTCAATAAATAAAAACAACGGCAATATACGGACTGTAACGGAGACCGTGAATCGAAATTTCTGAGGTTAAATAAACACATTTGAGTTGTAGACGGTATCGAGGAGGCCACCGTTGTGTGTCCAGGTGTGAAGTGTGGCCGCGAACATCACAAGAATGCTTTGCTGCCAGACACGTCAAGAAACTTTCAAAACAAACAAAATGTAGAAATTGTACGCACGATGAAAGGAACACGTGGAGAGAGACACACGGGTACATTGCAATAAAAGGACATACTATTTCTAACCTGCTCAATTAATTGTTTTTCGTCGCCCAAGTCGTATCTATCACAGTATCCTACCACATGATCGTTTATCGTCGCATTGTACTTTCCTGCTAATCCTGATAAGTATTCGTTCGATTTTTGTGACCGACTGTTTGTTTACAAGGAAGGAATGTACCCCCCAGCATGGCAAGCGAGTCAGGTGAGTAATTATTTTCTATGGAACCGTTATGTGTGGTCTATGGAAGTCCGATGTGGTGAGGGCGGGGTTTTATGGTCATCAGGGTCAGTGTTGGTTGACGGAGGAGTGGGGGGGGGGAGGGGGAGGTTAGGTCGCCCAACCAGTAATCTCATCCCAGTTCATCCAAACAAGTCTATTACCCGACATGGTAAAGCCCCTGTACAATACATGTAATATGTAATCGATGATATTTTGTACATTAGGCCCATTAAACGGAAAATTCAAGCCACGCTTATTTGAACTCTTATATCATTTAGTATGTATCGCAAAATACATGACATGATGGCATTTCAAATGATTAATAACTTTGAAACGAAAATGTTTATTTCAAGAATAACACTAAATTGTGTTGACATGGAAATTTAGGCATTCTTCACAAAAGCGTTGCGTATGTTTTTAAATCAATTTAAATAAAAAATAATATCAATCATTCAACATTACAAGAAATTTTTGGTGTCTTATTCCTGAAAAAATGTGAGATGTGAATCTTGGCTGGGCGTCGAAAGCAAATTGAATAGTGGTACGGCCTCACGAGGCAAGTGGGGGGGGACTACTATCATAGCACTTCAGGGGAGTGTCGAGGGACGCCTGGGTCCCGGAAGCTCCTGGGGTCTAGATTCCCGGGGAAGCGTTCAGAGCGATTTCCGGTGAATAAAATCACTCTACAATGAAGAGTATTTTTAGTTATTTTCTAATCCTTTTACCATGAAAACGCAATCGATAGGGGCTTTCTGCGATTCTGGATTAGAAAATAATAGAGTAAAGTTAAAGCTACAAATATTCGTGGCCGATATAATTATTATGGGCAGTGGTGTTAATAAATTCATTGTACAAGTAGTGCAATCTAAATTCATAATTCAAATGTAGAGATACCGCTAGCTAGGGGCCTATACTTCTGCGATAATATTAACAGATGGCGCTCGTAGTTTTTCACAACGGGTAGTAAATGCAAACATTGACTTATTTCGTGGACAAGGACGCAAAAAGAAGCAGAAGAAAAAGAAAAAATCCAACACTGAATAGTTCATGATAGATTATATTTATAAATTCTCGTCAGAATGCACACACACCGTGGCCAGTTTAATACGGTGCCGGGTATATACCGGTAGGCCTGTTATCGACGGCTTAACAGCCTACACGTTTGAGCTACCATCATTCGAGCAGTGTGTGGGCGTGTCTTAGTGTGACGTCACTCAGGCGGAACTACTTTTAATCGTTTTTCTGCAGCAAGTCACAGCCTTGGAAACTCTATAGAAAACCATCGAACGAACGCAATGGTTTTTTCGTCGTTCGTTTTTTCAATGGTTTTTTTGAAAAAACGAACCAACGATACACCCATCGTTCGTGGCATGGTTTAAACGAAATGGTTTAAACCATGAAAACACGAACGTTAAATGGGAACGGCCCCTAACCCGAACACCAGATTGTCGTCCTATGAACCGGAGGATACTTACTGGTTGGTGTGCTAGGATGGTCACAAGAAAAAAAGAGTTCTGTAAACGTAACCTTTTACATCGAACTCTCATTACATTTGCGTTTACATGTTACTGTAATACTTTTAAACTTAACAAACTCAAGAGCCCGCACATATGTCCTACCCATTCAGCCCCAAATGAACGTAAATTAGAAATTGTGAGGAATTGTTTTCTTGAAGATTATTAATGGCATTGTCGTTCAAAGATGAAAGTAAACTTCAAGAAATCGCTACTAACGTAGGTTTATATCGGTCATGTTATTTGTGGGTATATGTATGTATATGATTTCATTTCATTTATTTGATAACCCTGTAGCCCAACGACCATTCTGTGCTCTTTGTAAACTGAAGCGACTATTTGGTCATTATCTATTCACACAATATAACAAATACATCTATGTTGATAATATTGTATGGCAATCAACCTGGTGTTATACTTATAATATGATATAGAATATATTAAGCATGTTTATTACCATACGTGCATGTATATGGGGTAATGTACACTGTCAGAATGGCAGGATCACATTGACCACACATTTTATTTTATAGTAACGTCTGGTCATGGAGAATGAAGGCAACACGACCATGAGAGAATTGATCAAGCGGGATATTTGACCACATACTGTATGACCAGTCACGTCTGTACCGTAACACACCTTATAACAGGGAACATATTAAACTGGCCTAAATGCTATATATTTCTTTATTCCTCTGCAGTTATACTGGTACAGATATATAATAATTTGATAGAGTACTTCCAGATACACTCCTAATCAGTAATGTTCGGCATTGGGTTGTTGCAGTATATATTACATAGACATGAGGTACTCTGGTATTATCTGTAAATAGTTAGACATTTTGACAACGTTAATATTGCCAAATTGTGATTATTATTTGTCTTTCATTTTTCAATAAATTTGAAATATGTTTAATGTGTAGATATGTTCACAGCATTTCGTGGATTCGCAATGAAACCACGTTTTTCTAATATCCAGCTTAGCTGTACCTTGACTGCCGTTTGGACATCAGATGATCTTGTTTTATTCATGTTTAATCGATGCTCAAATTTAATCTTGGGTCATCCCTGATACAGTTTTAATATTCTATAGCGCAGTTTTAATATTTGTCCCGGCACACGTTGTACATGTACAAATGAAGATGTACATATAACTAGAAAACCGCAATGGTACATGTAGGAATAGTTCAAGGTTTCTAAGGAGCCTACAACGATACTGTCTGATATACCCAAATATGCATACCTAGCCGACTTCTCCGACTCCTCATGTAAGACCCCTCCCCCTAACACAAAATTCAACAAACACTTTTTGTGGTGGTGTCGTACGGTACATGACGACGAACGCTTTATTGACAATCACTTTGGGGACTCTAACCCCACACATTCTACACGGGGATTCTAACCCCACACATATTCCAAAAAAACTCTAATTCCATACATATTGCAGGGGACTCTAACCCCACACACATCCCGGGGGACTCTAACCCCACACACATCTCGGGGGACTCTAACCCCGCGCACATCTCGGGGGACTCTAACCCCGCACACATCTCGGGGGACTCTAACCCCGCACACATCTCGGGGGACTCTAACCCCAAACACATCTCGGGGGACTCTAACCCCACACACATCTCGGGGGACTCTAACCCCACACACATCTCGGGGGACTCTAACCCCACACACATCTCGGGGGACTCTAACCCCACACACATCTCGGGGGACTCTAACCCCACACACATCTCGGGGGACTCTAGCCCCACACACATCTCGGGGGACTCTTAACCCCACACACATCGCGGGGAACTCTAACCCCACATATATTTCGGGGGACTCTAACCCCACACATATTTCGGGAAACCCTAACCTCACATATATTTCAGCATATATATTTCCAGGGTGCTTAAATTAAGCGTTCGTTGTAGCATCGACGTGTACCGTAGACGAGAATGGTTAAACAGAGACTCTCTCTCTCTTATAAAACACATAAGGCGCTCGACTGAACACAGTTCACAGTCGGAGCTATACTCACGTCTTACACCCTATGGAGAAAGAAGTTTCCTTTTAATTCATTCCATTCAACCAAAGGAAACTATATTTCTCCGACTCCTCATGTAAGACCCCTCCCCCTAACACAAAATTCAACAAACACTTTTTGTGGTGGTGTCGTACGGTACATGACGAGCTTCAAAGAAAGCGTTACAGGCCAAGAGATATTGACACTTCCAACCTCTTCTTGAGGCTATCTTTCACGTACCCGTCTTTGGCACACTCACTCTTCCAAAGTCCGTGATGTTTGAACATTCTATCTTGTACATCATTAATTTCTGCCACAGAGGGACCAACAGCACGCAGGCTGTGCAACCCATATATCTTAATATTGGGTATATGCGGTTTCAGTGCTTCAAAATACTTCTCGTAACCGACTGTAAGACATTAGCTTATCTGTTTCCTGAAGTTAACACGAAGCACATTTACTCACGTTTCTAAAAATGAATACATCTCCCTCTTCCAAAGTCTGTGATGTTTGAACATTCTATCTTGTACATCATTAATTGCTGACGCAGAGGGACCAACAGCACGCAGGCTGTGCAACCCATATATCTTAATATTGGGTACATGCGGTTTCAATGCTTCAAAAAAATACTTCTTGTCACCGACTGTAAGACATTGGCTTATGTTTCCTGAAGTTTATAACACGTAGCACATTTACTCACGTTTCTAAAATGAATACATCCAAATCTTCGGCTATACACGCCATTATTTCAAACAGCCTATTTACAGGACATAATTTGTTACCAGTCTTGGCAATAACTAGCCAAACTCCATCTCTCACATCAGTCTTGATTTTTCAATAAAAAATCGACATATAAGCTGAATAGAGTATAATATCACATCTTCGAATGTACAACAGTTCTGCTGATCTACAAAATCCAGCATAGGCAAGCAAGCACATTGTAAATACTGTAACTTTCCATTCGTGCTTCAAACATTTTCGTGAGAATTACACATTCACAGGCTCTTTTTTCACAACAGATTTATACGATATTTACGTTTTGCTGCTTCTAAGACATTTTAACCATTGTATTTTCGGTAGGATTCGCCACCGCTGTCATTACATGCAAAAATCTGATGCTAAAGAAAGCATTTTCGATAGTGGCATAAGACTGATAATTGGCTGTTAGCAATAAGATAAACAGCACATATTCAATATCGTGTATAAACCCATTGACGGCTGACGTTGTGCCATGCATCGGCCCTCATACTTTGAAAGCCACACTTTACAAATGGCGAAAATCATCCAGTGAAAATATCTCTTTGCCCGGATATGACAAAGGCTTAATGATCGAAGATTTTAACAAAACTCCAAAAAAATATTCTCTGACATTTCAGATATCTCAGTCATAATTTAATATCTCTCAGTGTTATAAACGGGACACAGATCCGATCCCGTTCGCCCTATTATCAGGCACGCACAGCATATAACCATCAAAAAGCACAAGGTCTGAGCGCTTAATATACAGTAAATTAACTGAATCCAAATTGAATCAGCATTAGCAAATGAACACATATCAAAAAAGTCTCTGATCCACTTATGTTCGGTTACCGCATTGCTTTAACAATGCGCCGTTTACTAGCTTATTCTTCTTGATAGGTGTAGCCAACAAGATCTTAGTAGCCTCAATTATGTTCTAATTCGTTGCACTCAAATGAACAAATCATTTATCATTTCCACAAACACTCACCTTTCCCAACTATTTATTCATAACTAGAGTAGCCAGAGCCTTGAAGTCCGATCTCGCATACCGAGACACAATGGATGTTGGGAAATACGATTGGAATCCGAAAATTGAAAACCCTATGGAGTAACTTTCATCGATACCGGACGCCGCGCAGGCAAAAACAGAGATAATATAGCGTGCAAAAGCTCTGAAAACCTGTGTCGGTAGCAGTGCGTCAAGCATCTTCAGCCAAGGTGACGAACTCCACCCCTCCGTGCATACATTCTACATGCATAATACAATTTGTTTTATATATAAATCATCCGTGACAACCACTGTGACAATGCAACCCATGCCAGCGTCTACCATTGTGACGGGACAGAGACAGCCCATGCTTCAAATACATACATCAACATATTGTGGTAAATGGGCCTACACTTTATGGACCCAGCATACTGTTGACATGCTCAAACATCATGGATGCCCCAGTCACCACTCAGATTCTTCATCAGCTTAATAATCAGCTTCTTCATTTTCTAAGCGTGATATCATTGAACTTCCAAATGAACGTTCTGCTGTAAGCATAATTCAAAAGCTTTCATACTTCCTTTACATATTAAGCTTTCCATATTCTGGTCAAGTGTAAACCATTTTAACTCTTTGAGCTCTTAAAATATTTATAAAGCTAAGAAAAACATTATATGAACTGCCCTCAATTTTCTCTGTGTCGAGCTCCATACATTTCAATATCACATTACCGACCAAACATCACCACCTCCTGTGGCTGTCAATATCTTGGCCATTCTTCAATAGCATAGCACGAAGTATAAATGTTTTCCTGAATTTCACAGTAGCGCTGATACAGCTCAATTCCATTTTAGTTATGACTGTACAGTTCTCTTAGAACAGCATTACTCCATAGGAATCAGTCTCATATAAAAATCTCCAGTATTCATTGGCCAACAATTAGTGTGCTTTCGGTTAACACTTTATGTAAGAATCACAAGGCAATGCATACAATAGCCAAGTTCGGAGACAACAATTTGTCCAGACCTGTGCCTTTTCAACGACACAAAGACAAAGGACAATAGTTCCTACAATAGTATCGACCATGCTTTCCCTTCCAAGATTTAGCTGTAAATGATCACATCTCGACAGGGACAATAGTAATCAATGGAGACAATGGACAAGTAGGGCTACTGTCAAAATTTCTAATCAAATGATACATTTCAAATACAATGTATGTTTATTCACCCTAGAACGTACGAAGCTAACATATGTACCGTAACATACCTTATAACAGTGAACATATTAAACTGGCCTAAATGCTATATATTTCTTTATTCCTCTGCAGTTATACTGGTACATATATATTAATAATTTGATGTACTTCCAGATACACTCCTAATCAGTAATGTTCGGCATTGGGTTGTTGCAGTATATATTACATAGACATGAGGTACTTTGGCATTATCTGTAAATAGTTAGACATTTTGACAACGTTAGTATTGCCAATGATTATTATTGGTCTTTTATTTTTGAATAAATTTGAAATATGTTTAATGTGTAGATATGTTCACAGCATTTCGTGGATTAGCAATGAAACCACGTTTTTCTAATATCCAGCTTAGCTGTACCTTGACTGCCGTTTGGACATCAGATGATCTTGTTTTATTCATGTTTAATCGATGCTCAAATTTAATCTTCGGTCATTCCTGATACAGTTTTAATATTCTATAGCGCAGTTTTAATATTTGTCCCAGCACACGTTGTACATGTACAAATGAAGATGTACATATAACTAGAAAACCGCAATGGTACATGTAGGAATAGTTCAAGGTTTCTAAGGAGCCTACAACGATACTGTCTGATATACCCAAATAACCGATATGCTGTTACTCTATTTACACTATACCATTCATTTGTATGATGTATGCATACCTAGCCGACTTGATCACATTTAAGGAATTATATGTCTGCACGTTATATAATCGATCCAACCGTTGGTTTACATTCCCCTATTATCAGAAGTGTAAGTTCATGATGTCGGTTTTGGCCGGACGGTAGGATAACTTCATGCAATTGCAAATTGTTTTATGTTCAACTCCTCTTATATCATGTTATATGACCAAAGGGTGTTTTTTTACAGTACACTAGATTCAGTTCCTTCCTTTGTGTATAGTTAACATTCTTATTGTAGTAATTCTCCGTATATCGTCGTGAGACTCTGATGAAAAGAGGATGCTGTTGTCCCCCGTCGCAACGCGGTCGTGGGACCTTAAAATCGGTTGCTTTTCATTTTCCGTTCATCTCCGTGCGAATTCTACGCAAGCGATATTTGAAATGCTTTGTCGGATTTCTCCGAAATTTGAAATATGCCAAAATACGTCGATTGGTACTGCGTTTCAGCAAGGTCTGTCTGAAGGTGGCGCCATTAGGATTTCAATCGTCCATTCGTTCTGGCTTCGCACACGATATAATCAAAACGCTTCATCGGATTCATCCGAAATTGAGCATATGCGTCCCTTTGATAATACGTCGATTGCCATTGCGTTTCAGCAATATCTGAGATTGAGATTCGCTTGCTTGCGCGTACAGGTGCCGCCACCTTGGGGGGGGGCGACTTCTAAATCTGGTTTCTGGATACAAGATACAAGAATTTTTATTTAACGTCGGATTACATGGGAAATAAATAACATTAGCTATGAAGCTATTCTTCGGACAGGCATTTAAAACAGACATTTAAAAGGATGTTACATATAACTATTTAAATATGAAACAGAAACAGGAGAGAAAAACATGATAAAACCTTTAGACATACACGAAAATAAAACTGACTTCGAAGATAAAAAACTAGACATATACCAGAATATAAAATAACTTCAAAGATAAAAACTAACACAAATCACATACATTTATCTAAAGGACGAGCACCCGCAACTGTCGCCACTTCATGTGCGAAGAAGCCCTCGAAACTCACCGTAAGACTTTACACCCCTCATATGTTTGGGAAGGCTGTTCCACACATGTGCGGCAGCGAAGCGGAAACTCCTCCTGTCATAGGACTCCGTCCGAATTTTTGGAACCTCTAACATATTTGTATATCTATAATCAGATTTCTTAACTTTGATAAGATCATCTAAAAACTTGGGTGCTATTCCATTTACGATTCTAAAAACCTCAGACGCCAGGGCGCGGAGTTTGCCAATATGTAACCATGGTATCTTGGCTCTAAGAAGTAGATCTTTATATGAGCATTCATAATTGTTAAAAACAAATCGAAGGGCTCTCTCTTGGATTTTCTCGAGTTTGCAGGAGATGGACATATTACAGAAGTGCCAGGTTAGTGGGCAATAATTAAAATTAGACAAAATAAAAGAATGATATATGGCTAATTTTATTGAGAACATTGAGAACATTGCTAAGTCTCTTGAGAACATTTAGTTGTCTCGATGTTTTCTTACATATCTCAGATATGTGTATGTCAAATTTCAACATAAAATCAATATTGACACCCAGAAGCTTCACAACATCGTTACATGGTATATTTACATTGTTTTAACAGTCAAGGATTTGATAGCCTCGTGAGACTTTTTACCAGGGCAGATGGCCTGAAATTTCTCAGGGTTTGCTTCCATCTGATTATAAGCGAATCATTTGGTTAATATAGTGCTGTTCTCCTCAAGAATTTTTGTCAATTCCTCGAGGTTTACATGTGAAAAAGATAGGGTATTATCATCTTCATAATTATACAATTTGGACCCTGACAGAAAGTTAAAAATGTCATTGATAAAAACATTGAATAATAAGGGTCCCAGTATGGACCCCTGGGGAACTCCTTTATGTATGTCTTCCCAGGAGCTGAAGTTTGAGCCCAGTTTGACTCTCTGCTTGCGGTCACTGAGATAACTCCGTAGCAGACTAACAGCATTTTCGGAAAGGCCATATGCATGCAGTCAACTTCTTTAAAAGCAAATCATGGGGCAGGCAATCAAAAGCTTTTGACAAGTCCATAAGGATTGCAGCGCAAAGCTTGTTCTCATCAAGAGCCCGACGCCAGTCCTCCAGCACCCTTAACAGAACCGACTGACAATTGAAACCTTTACGAAAAGCCCCTAGATATGGAAAAGATGTCTTCAAAATAATTGGACAGTTGCTGACGTATAATAATTCCATAGATTTTTTATATACAAGGTAGAATATTGATAGGTCTATAATTTTCTTTCGCCGAGTGATCACTTTCCTTAAAATCTGGGACAACTTGAGCGAGCTTCAGTTTATCTGGGAAGATATTTGTTACAAGTGTGTGGTTTACCAGCTTAGTAATGGGTTGTATTAACTATTTCCCGCCTTAAGCAGTTTTATTGGTACATTGTCCGCACCTGTAGCCTTCTTTGAACCAATATCGTGTATAGCTTTTTCTATAATATTTTCAGATACTGTGTTAAAATCAAAGATGTTTGGACTGAGGCTAGAGCTTGTAATACTCTCAATGCTGGGGTTACAGCACGCTTGGTTGCTGTTTTCGCGGGGGGGGGTCCAATATCTTTAGCAACATTTACAAAATACTCATTGAAAGTGTTACAAACTTCACGTTGATCGGATATTGAGACATCATCTTCGACAAGAATAGTAGTACATACAGTCGATAAACCTTTATTTGATATCAGTGGCTTGATGGTGGGCCAGAAATCTTTGGACTTAGGGCCTCCAGCACATCTCTCTATAAAATAAGAAGCAATTGACTGTTTCCGGAGCTTAGTACAATAGTTTCTTTGTGTCCTATACGCTTCCCAATTACGATTTGTCTTTGACTTGTTATATTTATTGAACAACATTTTTTGTCTGTGTATAGCTTTCCGGAGGTTGCTGTTCATAAATGGAGTACGTTTTGTTGGGCATTTCATTTTTAAAGGCGCATGCTCATCAATAAAATCAGTTAGTAGCTTTTCGTGGGCCCAGTACACATCATCAGTGTCATCAAATACGTATGCTACGTCGAAGGGAACCTTGGCTAGATCATTATTAATGTTTGCAGGATTAAAATTTGTATAACTCCTGAAAACACTCTTCTGTCTTTTGAGTCGTGGAGCTGTACCTTTAATAAGTGTGGCAATCATGTTATGTCAGTCACTTAAACCACAATCAAAATTTACAGATTTCATGCATAGGGTAGGGCAATTTGTCAGAATTACGTCGACACGGGAAGGAAGACAATCCTTTACAAAACATGTGGGGCCCTTGATCAAGTTTTTGAGGTCGAAGATATCACATATATCAGATACTTTTTTGCTTTACTTTTTTTCTGTCCTAAGTGTATCATAGTTTAAGTCGCCTATGAGCAAAATATTGTCAAATTCAACAGTTATTTTATCTAGACATTTCACATAGTCATCATAAAACAGAGGGTCGGGGATAGAAGGGGCTTTGTAGCAGTCCAGTACAGTACATATACGGGGGCCTAATGACTGTTCGATACAAATGGACTCCCCAAGTTCAGGTTCCATATCCTTTCGTCTTCTTGCAGGTAAGTCAGAGCGAACATAGGCCATAATTCCGCCGCCATTTGCAGTTCTGTCATTAGGCATGTATCTAAAGTCAGGCTGTAAATTGAGATTCTGTAAAAGTATCATCAATTTTGGATTCACCGATGAAAAGTATATCCGCCAGATTATCAGACAGTACAGTTTTAATCTCATTGAATTTATAGCGGACGCTATTTATGTTCAGGCATGATACAAGCATTTTTTTCGGATTTGATTTTCTCACATTTCATAAGTCCAGGAAAATATCTGTTTTCTCCTCGTCCAAGACAGGGTTAGAAATGTCGCCAGTCACTTCATCTCGAATCGGATGGGTCAGGGGTGACAATATGTCCGTCTGCGAAATATTTAGGTTTGATATCACACTGTTATTTCCGGGAATTGACAACGTTTCAAAAAATGAATCGGAAAAGGCTGGTAAGGTACATAATTTACAAAACCAGCAATCGTGACCTGGTGACTATTTCCTAATCTGCCGTATTCGTGTGTAGATATGTTTTCAATGCAGTTTTGGTGAGACTAGACGTCACGGTCATCACTGATTAGATCGCACAGATTTGTTGCACACACTACATGGGTTTTTTGGTGGACCTGGGTTGGGGTTTATATCTCCACCAAGTAATAGAATTAACACAGTGAGATTGCACTTTTGCATGAAGGCCGGTGTCATCGGGAGCCTCTTCTACGTTGTTTGTTTACATATTGAGGGGCGAGGGGGCTACTCACCAGTCTTGATAAAACCCACTTTTTTGTCCAATTACGTCGATAAAATGCTCCAAATTTCCCACTCGCAATAACTCTCGAACCGCTCTTCGGATCCTTCCCAAATTTGGTATGCATATATCTTGTCATGGGATGTCACTTGAGACTACGTTTCACCAACTTCTTCTCACAGTTGGTGCCACTTGGTGGCAAAATCCGGGCAATAACCTGAGAACTGCTCATTACATTGTTTTCAAATTCATCATGCATATACCATGCAGGAGATGTTGCCTGGGATTGAGTTTCGGTCATTTGCACATACTGGTGGCGCCTCTTGGTTGCAAAATCTGAAATTCGTTTCCGGGTAATAACTTGAGAACCGTTCATCGGATTGTTCTCAAATTTTGTATGCATATACCATGCCATAGAATCCCAAGTTTGTTTCCGGGCAATGACTTGAGGACCCTCCTTGGATTCTCCTTAAATTTGGTATGCAAATACCATGTCATGATATGTCCATTGGGATTGTGTTTCGCCCGCTTCTGCCTAAAGGTGGCGCCAAAATCCGAATTTCCGAGTAATAACTTGACAACTCTTCATCGGATTATTATGAAATTTGGTATGCATATACCAGGTCAGGAGATTTTGCTTGGGATTGCGTTTCGCTCAAAGTCTAAATTTCCAGGCAACGGCTTGGTGACACTCCTCGAGTTCTTCTCAAATTTGGTATGCAGATACCATGCCAGGAGATGTTGATTGGGATTGCGTTGATTAATCTCACTTGGCGTAAGTTATCCCTACTAGGCATATATTAGCCGCACTATGCGTATGTTAGCCCCACTAGGCGTGAAAGGGAGGGCACAGCGTTACCTCCTGTGCCTTCCATATTCCCGGTTACGACTGTCACACAACCCGGCAAGGAAGTGGATCTGACGGATTCCGCTGACTCTATCTTCTCTTCTCCTTGGTTACAACG
>JAVTVY010043930.1:0-215373 GCA_036873755.1 Hanleya hanleyi
GAGGGACACATGTTCATTCTTATATGTACAGACACCACCACCACACACTACCACACACACACACACACACCACCACCACCACCACCACCACCACCACCGCCACCACCGGGCGTTGACGGGCGTCAACGCCCGGTGGTGGTGGTGGTGGGAACTCCCGTGTGGCAGACCTCTTGGATCGGAGCTCTTGGAGCTCAAAACCTGTGGAGCTCAGATCTCGGAAGTGACATTTGCATACCTCTGTGAGGTCACTTCCGCTTCCGTTCACATGACCGGAACTGACCTTTGACCCCGGCGCGCAAAGGCTTCCACCGCGGTGGAAACCTTTACACCGCGCGCGCCGGGGTCAAAGGTCAGTTCCGGTCACGTGACCGGAACCGAAAGTGACGTCACAAGACAGGTGGCGCCCCTGTCGGAAGTGACCTCACAGAGGTATGCAAATGTCACTTCCGAGATCTGAGCTCCACAGGCTTTGAGCTCCAAGAGCTCCGATCCAAGAGCTCTGCCACACGGGAGTTCCCACCACCACCACCACCACCAGGCGTTGACGCCCGTCAACGCCCGGTGGTGGCGGTGGTGGTGGTGGTGGTGGTGGTGGTGTGTGTGTGTGTGTGTGTGTGTGTGTGTGTCTGTACATATAAGAATGAACATGTGTCCCTCATCAGTCCTTATGTATTGGTCGACAGATCAACATGTCGTGTACGTGTACGTTCTGTCAGAGAACCTTCTCTCGTCGCGATAGTATGATCAGGCACATTCAAGGCAAACACAACCAAGAGACACCACCGAGTCCCGCTATAGGTCCAGCAAGTGCAGTAGAGCATCCCTACACGATGACGGTGAGCGGCCCTACGGCATGTGGAAAGACGTCCTGGGTAATGAAGTTCTTAGAGGAAGGTGTGGCAACCCCAGCTCCGACACGTGTTGTTTGGTGTTATAGCCAATGGCAGCCCGCCTACGAAACTACGCGATTACAGAATGTGAGTTTCGTCCCAGGGATTCCTCATGACATAGACGAACCGTATTACTTTGACCCCGAGCAGACCAACGTGGTAGTGCTAGATGATCTGATGAGTGCGGCCAAGGACAATTCGAAAATCGCCGACCTATTCACCAAAGGGTCCCATCATCGCAATCTGTCCGTCATCTATTTGACCCAGAATCTCTTTCCTCAAGGGAAGGCGTCCAGAGATATTGCCTTGAACTGCCAATACTTTGTGTTGTTCTCCAACCCCATTGACAGAGCACAAATTCGTGTGTTTGGTAGTCGAATTTATCCTCAGAACATCGACCATTTCATGCAGGCGTTTCAAGAAGCGACAAGTCGTCCGTACGGCTACCTGTTCGTAGATTTAAAAGCCCATACCCCCGAAGATCGCCGGCTGACGACCCACCTGCTACCCGGCGAGGGATCACCACAGCCCCTACACCATCCACCGAGTCCACATTTGGTGAAGCAGCAACCCACCCCCGTACAGCGGGCCTTCTTCATATCACCAGTCCCGGAATATCACCCAACCGTGAAGGCCCAACCCGAGGTTGAAGAACATAATGTGAACTCGAGGCTATGGAAGGATTTGTTCAAAGAAAGTATGGACGCCGAGATGGGCGAGATGTTGGAGGCCACAGGAAACAAGTTTCAACGCAAAGGGTATTCGAAAGAGGAAGCTGCAATTTTAGCCCATAACAGATTGGCACCCAGACTACGACGGGCTTTACGTCAGCAGTATGTCGACTTACTGACCCATATGAAATTGTTGGATAAGGATCCAGTCCATATGGAAATTGAAAGAACAGCGTCGATGTTGAAAACCTCGGGCATGAACTGGAAAGCGGCGTATGTCAGAGCAATAGCACAAAAGAAACATTTGTTCGAACGCATCATTAAACGTCGTTAAAGCGTTAAGAAAGTGTGTTAAAGCGTTGAGACGAGCGTTAAGGCGTAACGACGGGCGTTGACGGGCGTCACTGCATTTCGATGAATTGATGTCAATTCCATGAAATCAGAGCTTCTGAGCTAATTCACCAGGGCGTTGAAGCGTTGAGCTAAGCGTTGATGACCGTTACTGTCTATAAAAGCGAGCGTATTCCCAAAACACGCACAGTCGACGTTCAACCGTCAACATGGCTTATACTTGTTCTGAGTGTGAACGCACGTTCACCAGACATTACGATATGATGCGACACCAGAAAAATATACATGGGACTGAAGACGCCGAGGAGCCCGTTGAGGCAGATACTGATACAGAGATTGATGAGAGTGCATCGACTGATACCGAATCCAAGATGGCTGACAGTCTATCTACTGATATGGAGAGCTTGACCTCAGAGAATCAGCCTTCATCCCAGGAAAGTGAGGCAGAACCTACCTTCTGGGATCGTATTGTGACAGCAGCTATCAATACTCACGCTGAAGCGATCGAGGACGCCGGAGAGGATAATTTACAACAGACGTACACCCAAATGCGCCCCCGCATCAGGAAAACAGCCATGGCGATCTATGAACAGTATACCTTACTACCGCTTGAAATGAAAGGGGACCCCACGCACAGGTCCATCATGAAGACCAAGCGTCACTTGGAAGAGGATATGGGTTTACCACCCACAGAGGCCCTGGAAAATGCGATCAGAATGCGCAAACAACTGTTTCAGGACATGCTGCCCGAAGAATATCCAGGCCTGTCCGACGATGATTAGAATAAACGGTTCAGAATGAACATGACCGAAGAAGGAACTCTCTGAAATGGCGACTTCTGATTGGACAAGAATACATCTAACGGACAGGAACGAATAGGACAGATGCAAATGGCGGTCTCTGATTGGACAAGAGTCTTTCTTGAATTGTAAACATACCCAACGCGGCTCCCCCAGCGTGGGTATGTTATGATGGAGGGGAAAATAAACTATATGAAAAAAAACTTGTTGTTGTTGTTGTTCCCTCATGTGTCATCCTTGTTGTTGTTGTTTTCTCTCTCTCTCTCCGGTCTATATCATGGCGTCAAAACGTCTAGCAGGACCCATACAAGGTCCAGTTTTCGACACTAGGTGACCACATCCCGACGAAATGGCCAGTTTTCGACACCGGATGTGCCGCCATCTTGAACATACGTGCCGCCATCTTGGATATGGCCCATAATGCACCGAGTCAAAATAATCGCTTCTGATTGGCTGAGAGCTCTGTGACGGATTTGAAATACTCGCTTCTGATTGGACGAGAGCTCCGCATTGCGTCTGCGCATGCGCAGAATGATATTCCTACCGCACACCCAACCCATCAGATGCCCCTTCACGAATGCTTCACATGGATACCTCATACAACTCCATCGGTCCATTAGGGGCTCCCCTAGATACCAAAACGTCTATTTCCATACCCTTGGGCCACCGCGCATGCGCAGAATGCCGATATTTCAACCCCACACCCAGTCCATGAGATGCCCCCTCACGAATGCTTCACATGGATACCTCATATGACCCCACTGGACTATTAGTGGCTCCCCTAGCTCTCAAAACGTCTATTTCCATACCCTTGGGCCACCGCGCATGCGCAGAATGTGGATATTTCAACCCCACGCCCAGTCCATCAGATGCCCCTTCACGAATGCTTCACGTTGATACCTCACTCGGCCCCATCGGCCCACTAGGGACTCACCTAGCTCCAACACGGCTATTTCCATACCCTTGGGCCACCGCGCATGCGCAGAATGCCGATAGTTCAACCCCACTAGTCCAGTCAGATGCCCCTTCACGAATGCTTCACTTTGATACCTCACTCGATCCCATTGGACCAGTAGTAACTCCCCTAGCTCCAACACGGCTATTTCCATACCCTTCGGCCACCGCGCATGCGCAGAATGCCGATATTTCAACCCCACACCCAGCCCATCAGATGCCCCTTCACGAATGCTTCACTTTGATACCTCACTCGATCCCATTGGACCATTTGTGGCTCCCCTAGCTCCAACACGGCTATTTCCATACCCTTCGGCCACCGCGCATGTGCAGAATGCCGATACTTCAACCCCACACCCAGCCCATCAGATGCCCCTTCACGAATGCTTCACTTTAATACCTCACTCGATCCCATTGGACCATCAGGGGCTCCCCTAGCTCCAAAACGTCTATTTTCATACCCTTGGGCCAGCGTGCATGCGCAGAATGCCGATATTTCAACCCCACACCCAGCCCATTAGATGCCCCTTCACCTAAGCTTCACTTTGATACCTCACTCGACCCCATTGGTCCATTAGTGGCTCCCCTAGCTCCAACACGGCTATTTCCATACCTTAGGCCACACGAGTTGTCTCCCTTGCGTCAGTGTGTGCAGATGGCGCTACGGTCGACGCCGTGATATGGAAAGGGCATCCCCACACCATCCTGGAGCCGCCATTTTGTTTGTTGTTTTCTTGCGGAGATACACGGGACAATAAACACTCGACCCTAGGGTGGTACAGATGCTAGACTGATCCTATTAACATGGTACAACACCTATAGATTATGTTTATTATTATTATATGGCTTAGAGGGTTTTTTGAGGGTAATGTGAGGGTTTTTTCTCCCCGTGACGTCCCCACCGCCTCGTTTGCTCCCTTGCGCCGTCTAAAAACACCGCCATTTTACAAGTAATTAATTAAAATTAATTAATTAATTAATTAATTTATTTGAAATACTAGTACCCATCCTCCGTATGGCAGAACTGTACAACCCAGAACAAGTCTAGACATGCCTATGGAACTATTTTTGACCTGCAAAGGCTATCTATTGTCCCGGAGAGGGCCGGACATTGCCGGAGATGACACCGGCCGTGCCGCCATCTTGAACCAGAAGGCAGACGCCGCCATCTTGGATATGGCCCATAATGCACCGGGTCAAAATACTCGCTTCTGATTGAACGAGAGCTCTGTGACGTCATCTCATTTGCATAAAAGAGCGGGAATTTCAGTTTTATATACTGCGCATGCGCAGAATGACGATATTTCAACCCCATCAGATGCCCCTTCACGAATGCTTCACTTTGGTACCTTACTCGACCCCATTGGACCATGCAGCGTATTTCCAGTCTGGGGACTACTTTTTCTCCGCGGAAGCTTTCTTCCGCGACCGCATCACCGCCAGACCGCATCACCGCGGAAGAATACATGCCCAGGGGCCCTTTGCCGGAGCTATAGTGACCCGGAGTTACCTCCCCCTAGATTGGAACTCTTCTGTGTTGGAGGTGGGAAAGGTCAGTCACGTGACGTCATCTCATTTGCATAAATCGGCTAGAATTTGCTCTTTATATACTACTTAGGATTATCAAAACCGGAAACGTTTTAGCTCATAGGATTATTGGTTTTGTACTGTGTTATATATACAGTGAAACATACAGCCAAGGGTTCCCTATGGGCATGACAGTGCACTCGCTGAGCCATCAATAAATAATAAAAAAAATAATTATAAATAAAATTTTCATCAGAATTCGGTCAGCTCAGAACTTGCTGGTAAAAATGCCCTAATGCACGTTCATGACAAAAATCAAGGTTCTAATGTCAACGGTTCTC
This sequence comes from Hanleya hanleyi, assembly GCA_036873755.1. Taxonomy (NCBI): domain Eukaryota; kingdom Metazoa; phylum Mollusca; class Polyplacophora; order Lepidopleurida; family Hanleyidae; genus Hanleya; species Hanleya hanleyi. The sequence continues at coordinate 5,535 of JAVTVY010043930.1, forward strand.
CTTATTTTGCCGACGAAAGGATTCGGATGGACTGACTGACTCACTGACTCACTCATCACCGGGCAATTTGCGATCTGTAGCCTACTTCGTAGGAATATATTCACTTTCCACGTTCGAAATCCGACGATACTGACTAGTCCGTGCCGTCTATACTGAATTGACAGACGAAGCCACAATGATCGCTTTGGCAATGTCTTGGTACAAGTATCGTATATGCCAAGTTCCAAAACATTCGATTCAGCCGTTGATTTTTGCAAATCAAAAAGGCTTTCAAATATTTGGAAATCCAAACAAACTTCAAGGATTTAGTCATAGCGCGAAAATCCACGCTCTTCGGCCTCCCTTCTCATTTACTTTGCCGAGTAAAATGGAAAATTTATATTTCCTTCAAAGTTAATTTTCAGTGAATTTAGTATCAGGTCTATCAATTTGATCTGTGAAACTATGGAATGGGGGCGAAGGCTTTATCGAACTGTTCAAGAGGTATAATGACACTTTTCACGATTCAAATTCAGGCCTGTGACAGTCTTCATATTCGATTGGAATAATTAATTAAGTTTCTGCATTTACGTGATGGTTTATCATCTGCAATCTAAATACCTTGACACTCTTTTCCATGCAGCAAATCAATACCAAGACCTGATTTGCTCCTTCTAAATGAATGATTAGCTATTTCATTCTTAGGAAATATCATCTCATCTGACATGTTCGGCCAAGCCTTTTCGAAGGTTGCAAAGGTGATGGTACGATAAGGCGGGATTTTGGCCTATACGTGGTGCGGTTGAAATCGAAAAAATAAAATGTCCTAAAAATAGTTGCGTTTTAATGTAACGGAAAGAGAAAATATAAGTACACAATATGTGAAAGTTTCAGTGCGATTGCGTTATTATTATTGTTATCACATGAAACTGAAATCCACAGCTTGTGCTATTTTGTGAAAAAAGGGTCTAAATCGAGTCCTTCATACACGCATTTAGACGCGAAGGACCCCTTGGACCAGAACGCCATTTAACGTGGTGTTGTGCGGTAACATTATATCCCCACTGCTGGAAGATCTTTTTGGTCCAAGGAGCCCTTCATACTAAAAAATGAAAAGTTATGATTCATAACGTTTGGAGTTTTCGTAAGTAGATTAAAATGACAAAATAGCCTGTTTCAGTTGTTCGTATGTCGTGGTGTAGTGGATACGCACGTTGGATCACAAGCGCTTCGATATTTTCTTCTACCGAGTTCGAATCCCAGGAGGGCAACATGTGTGACGTCGAAAGTTATTTCAATCTTTCTCATTTTTGTAAAAAAAAATTGCATTCAGTATATCTGAAATAAGATTTTAGGCTATCAGTATGAACCAATTAAAAGTAAAATAAATATTGTTTACCGATGACACTATACCGTGTGGACATTACGGGCTAGTCAAACGTTGAAATCGAACGATCAGTCGCTCCGTCGATTGACAGTTGACGCCGACGACAAGCTGTACATTGCATTGTGATTGACAGATGGAGAGAAGAAATGTACATTCCTATGAGTCGGCTGGCTGTGGGCAAAAACCCCGCCTTACAATACCATCTCCTTTTATTAATTTCTTCTTTTTTTTAAATCAAATTCTGCAAATAAGAAACATTTCTAGTCAGTATCTATGAATATCTCCCTATACTCACATGAGTAGTGTGACTAACGTCACAGGACCTACGAAGAAGGGTGAGGAAGATGACTTGGAGGTCCAAGCGTAATGTTATAGGTCACCTAAGTAGGTCAAATTTTCATCAAAGTAGGTCAGCTCAGAACTTGCTGGTAACAGTCCCCTAATGCACCTTCATGCCAAAAATCAAGGTTCTAATGTCAACGGTTCTTCTTATTTTGCCGACGAAAGGATTCGGATGGACTGACTGACTGACTGACTGACTCACACATTCATTCACTCACTCACTCACTCACTCATTACGTGACAATTATATACATAACAAAATCATTGTTTTAAACAATCGCTTCGTATTCGGTTACATATAGTATACCCGGCATTATTGAACAACGTGATTTATGTTTAATCCCGAAACGGACACGTAAGGGACATTAATTGGCCATCGAATATGATTATTCAGTGTTGAGAAATAGGAGAAACGGGCTAAAGTTAATATCATCGTGCAATCCGTGGAAATTTTATTAGTGATTGAGATAACTGATCGCAACTGAACTACCAAATTGGGATGGGACTGTACATTCTCCTACTTTGGTCAATTCCTGGGTTCTAGGACAAAAACTGAAATACCACTTTTCGTCCCACATATGAGCAATTCATGTATAAGGGAATGTTTCGAGATATTTTGAGATATTTTATAATAGAACTGTATAGCACCATATCTCATCAGCAATCCTGCGCACAACAACTGAAATATAACTGACAATTGCAAATCCTTCAGAAAGTCGGACAGCTATCTCGGGCCGAAGGTAATGAAACCTCAAAATCTATCATAATTCATTATGCCATACATTCACTCATTCGGCAGGCGAAGGAATACGATTTCTCCGAACGCCTTTTTTCTTTAGTTTGGAATAGACTGAATAGATCAACCACTTGAGCGGATCCACAGTTGGATTGAACGTTACGAAAATACCTTCCACGTTGTCGGATTTGAGTCAGATCTTAACTCCAGTACTCCTTGTTACATCTACTGCATGCAATTTGCTAATTCATATTACATTTATAGTTTCGCTGATAGTAGTAACCAAAGGACCGTTCGAGCCAGTGGCGCCTCACTGCGCATGCGCAGAAAAAAAATGTGGCGGTTTTGTAGCGGTGTGCGCAGGAGTGTTGTGCGCAGGTATAACGTCACTTCCGGTCTGGGTGAATGGGGCGTGACCTTGGGGGCATGTATTCCTCCGCGGTGGTGCGGTCTGGCGGTGATGCGGTCTGCCTCCGCGGATCGAAAGTAGTCCCAAGACCGTGGGTTTTCGTGAGAATGTTCGGCAATCTGTAAGGACCGCTATTGGACCGATTGGGTCGAGTGAGGTATCAATGTGAAGCATATGTGAGGGGCATCTGATGGGCTGGGTGTGGGGTTGAAATATCGTCATTCTACGCATGCGCGGTGGACAAAGGGTATAGAAATAGCCGTTTTGGGGTCTAGGTGGGCCACTAATGGTCCGATGGAGTTGAGTGAGGTACCAATGTGAAGCATTCGTGAAGGGACATCCGATGAGCTGGGTATGACGTGGAACCGACGTCATTCTGCGCATGCGCGGTAGACAAAGGGTATGGAAATAGACGTTTTGGGGTCTAGGTGGCCCAATAATGGTCCGATGGAGTTGAGTGAGGTATCAATGTGAAGCATATGTGAGGGGGCATCTGAGGGGAGGGATGTGACGTGGAACTGACGTCATTCTACGCATGTGCAGTAGAGAAAGGGTATGGAAATAGACGTTTTGGGATCTAGGTGGGCCACTAGTGAGCCGATGGAGTCGTATGAGGTATCAATGTGAAGCAGTCGTGAGGGGGCATCCGATTGGACTAGTGTCTCGTTCGTTGTTAACATTCTGCGCATGCACAGACAGGGAATTGTAGGAAAAAGGGTGAGGAAATAGACGTTTTGGGGTCTAGGTGGGCCACTATTGCTCCGATGGGGCCGAGTGAGGTATCAATGTGAAGCATTCGTGAGGAAGCATCCGCCTAGACTACTGTGTCGTTCGTTGTCAACATTCTGCGCATGCACAGAAAGGGAATTTTGGGAAAAGGGTATGGAAATAGACGTTTTGGGGTCTAGGTAGGCCACTAATGGTCCGATAGAATCGAGTGAGGTATCAATGTGGAGCCTATGTCGGGGAGCATCCGGCTGGACTAGTGTGTCGTTCGTGTTCAACATTCTGCTGCGCAGGTCACGTAGTTTGATGGGTGTTGTGTGACGTCACTTTCGGTCTGCGAGTATAGAAAGAGTGTTAAATAGCTTATTGACCTTTGACCTCAAAAATGTGCATGTCGTGACCTTTGACAGCCAATCAGAAGTGAGTATTTTGACTTCGTATGACTATGGAATGCAGGTACTGACTTGATTCTGGGGTTTTTTTCATCACGGGTCTGCGCAGGTGTATGACGTGACTTCCGGCCTGCGTGAGGCCCGGCCCGGCCCGGCCCGGTCCGGCCGCAGCGCGCGCGGATTATCCGGGCGAGCGCGCGCGCGCCCGCGCGGGTTATCCGGCCGCACGCTGAGCGGCATCACCGGAAGTCGGCGGGTCAAAAGGTCAAAGGTCACACCCAGGTCAAAAGGCCAAAGGTCTCCCTTTCGGCAATGTTCGGCAACAATGTTGCGGCATCGATATACAGAGCTTGAACACAAAAAGGGGATTGTAAATTAACCTGGGAAGGATGGGCAGTTCCATTTGGACCGATCGGCGGTCGAGAAAAAGAGCCAATGAGCGATCGATAAAAGAACCAATGGACTGGTACTAGAATTTCGCTCACGTCTGCGCCTACATCCGGGTACTAGGATTCTTTCGCCTACGTCCGCGCCTACATAAGGGTTCTTGTACACTCGGGTAATGTTTTCTGGACATTGCAAACGATCATACAGATGTTTGATGATTATTCTCAAGCCGAAGACCGCGATGTACTCGTATACGACTCTCGTTTTAATGTGCATGCCCCATTTCTCTGGTTGTCTTAATGTATTCAATGCACCGCGTGGTGTTCTTATTGTTTTGTTATGACGTTGTTGTTCTGGCGTTCATTGATGTTCAATAAAAAAAATTCATGAAAAAACACAAGTGATGTTTTTGACTTTTTTATTCAGGTGAACAAGAATGTATAGAATATGTACATATACAAAGAATACAGTAGGTGTGTAAAAACTGTCAGGAATAGGATTCGAACCTACGTCCTGCATTGCGCAGAACAGCACTAAGGACTGGCGCCCGGCGGCCATCCTGACTTTTACAGTTATCGTGTACGCTATTTTTACAGTTATAGTTTTAACTCGTTGTATCATGAGAAGTATATCAAACTCGGGTTTGACAAGGGACTACAAGCGTATACATATCTCGCTTAGTAGCATTTGCTAGATCCTGTGTTAAATGTGATGATTTTAATCAACGTCACAAAACATTGTTGCAGAAACTTATATAACAGGGCTATTCCACCAAGCGCCTCCACTCAAAGTTTCTCAAATTTGGCGATACATATCGCATGCTGATAGCAAAATACGAACGCAGCGTGCAAGATCTATGGCGCTACGTTTCGTAACTTGTGTCTAATTCCGCTTAACCCGGGGCTAGGGGCCGTATGAACCCATGTACTTCAAGATCCTCATGGTACTCATATGAACAGTCACAATCAAAGCGTGACTGAGATACATCTTTTTTTTCAGATGACGACTCTATAACGAATATTATGGATTAAGAATACTGATCAGCGATACGGATTTGATATTATTGGAACATCATGATGTCTTGCCGGCATCATTGAAAACTGTTGACCGCTTCTCTCTTGCAGGAAACAAGCCTATGTTTATGTATACTATGATTGTCTTTTTGAATTTGGTGCTAATACTGTTATGTGGAAAATGGAATAGGTCTTTGGATTATGGACGCGGATATTCTCTAATGGACGACGGCTGGATTATGAATGACGGACTAGACGCTTGTAATCCCAATCCGCATTAGACACGGCCATGTAAGCATAGTCTGTATCCATCTCCATGAGTTGCCAGTCTGATGGATTAAAATACACACCCATGAAATCATATAAAAACTGGAGCATCCTCAGCTTGGCCACCTGGTATACCATACATCCAATTTGGAGGGGCAGGTTGTAATAGATAGTCTTTTTGGCTAAAGCGATTTCATATGTATCGTCATCGATGATCTCCACGGACCGAAACAGGGGAGAATTCACCTTTTTGCGGTACAGATATTCACGTTCATGTGCTTGTCTTGGTTAGTCACCGTTTTGCCATAATAGCCATTGCCCGTCAATTTCCACGATTCGCCGATGATGGCCTTATTCGGATCTTGATCGCCTTGATGACGGGCAGACGTCACGATGTCGGCATTCCCCGCAAAACAGGCGTTGGGTACGTACTGTAAGACTTGGTACACTCGCGTGACTTCCAGGCCGTGGCTCATGTACCACTGTAGTAGCGGACTGCCCAGCAAGATTTTCTCTGCCCACATACCGCCAATCAACATCCGTCGAGGTCGAGGCAGACACTCGTGTTGCTCAGCATAGGCACCCATGGTGTCTCCAATGTCATCCCGACCCACCTGTGTGTTTTTAAAGATGGGTGGGCACTGGACGAAGAGTGGCTTGAGAGTGTCGGGAACATGCAGGTCGCATTCCACAAAGCCGTAGAGGTCCCCGGAACAAATGGCGTCGAACATCTGTGGCAGAGTCAGGAGTCGCCGACGACTGATAGGGTACTCGCGCGCTTGAAGGAAACGGCGTAAATGTGGGAGGGTCTGGCACACGTTGTGAAATTCACACTCCCACATTTAAATGAGGTGGTATCCCATCTCTTTGATGTAATCCCCGTTCTCCTGGACTTCTTCCCGTAATTCTTCCGCCGATTTTCCACGTCGTTGGTTGAAGCGTCTAGCGCTGAAATGGCATTCGTGGCCGTGCCAATAGCAGCCGTAAAATTGAAATACGGTCGATGTTCTACCCACAACGGCAAACCCATCGACGGGGAGTCAGCGATCTCCTATCCGCTTCTCTGTGGCGTTGGTCTGATGGCGTATAGAAATTCCCCGTCGATAGGCTTCCCAGTCCAACCACTGGTCGACGAGATCTTTGTAGGGTGTGCGTTGCGGTCTGAATCGCTGACCTTCCGCCAACCAGCGCGTATAATGACCGCTTGGCATGGGCTGGGCAAGAGACCACAGATACAGGGCATTGGCATCGAATCCGATGATTTTGGCACAGGATTTCCCACCTGGAAGAGTGGTGACGTCCTTCTCGTGGTAGCGATGAAAAATAAGACTGGGCCCGCCGACGATGTTCCGCTTTAAACAATCGTACATGTCCTCGTCTTTTTCTCTGTATCAGCGAGAAGTAAGTGGGACAATCTTGAAAGAGATGGCGTAGAGCCAGACCCGGTAAACTCAAGCACTCCTTGAATATGTCGACCTGCATTTGGGCCCGAAAGAGTTGAGCCATTTTCTCGGCCGCTTCGGGGAAAGGACCACATCTCAGTTATTATACCATATCAGGAAACTGCGCATGCGCAGAATGACGTCAGTTCCACGTCACATCCCTCCCCTCAGATGACCCCTCACATATGCTTCACATTGATACCTCACTCAACTCCATCGGACCGTTAGTGGCCCACCTAGACCCCAAAACGGCTATTTCCATACCCTTTGTCTACTTGCATGCGCAGAATGACGTCAGTTCCACGTCACATCCCTCCCCTCAGATGCCCCCCTCACATATGCTTCACATTGATACCTCACTCAACTCCATCGGACCATTAGTGGCCCACCTAGACCCCAAAACGGCTATTTCCATACCCTTTGTCTACCTCGCATGCGCAGAATGACGTTAGTTCCACGTCACACCCAGCCCATCGGATGCCTCTTCACGAATGCTTCATATTGGTACCTCACTCAACTCCATCGGGCCATTAGTGGCCCACCTAGACCCCAAAACGGCTATTTTTATACCCTTTGTCCACCGCGCATGCGCAGAATGACGATATTTCAACCCCACACTCAGCCCAGCAGATGCCCCTCACATATGCTTCACATTGATACCTCACTCGACCCAATCGGTCCACTAGCGGTCCCTACAGATTGCCGAACATTCTCACGAAACCCCACGGTTTTGGAACTACTTTCGGTCCGCAGAGGCAGACCGCATCACCGCCAGACCGCATCACCGCGGAGGAATACATGCCCCCAAGGTCACGCCCCATTCACCCAGACCGGAAGTGACGTCATACCTGCGCACAACACTCCTGCGCACAGCGCCACAAAACCGCCACATTTTTTCTGCGCATGCGCAGTGAGGCGCCACTGGCTCGAACGGTCCTTTGGTTACTACTGCTGATGTCACCCCAGCAGGAGGTACTATGAATACTATGTCCTTCTAGGAACAGATTTCGCTGAATATCATCGAGAAGTAGCTGTGAATTCAGAATGTAGGGCTCTTCGTCCGTGAATCTCGAAGAATTCCCTTTCGTGGAGCTAAAAAATAGCGATGATTCCACCTAAATATTTCATGTCTCGATCGATAATATCAAGGACAGAGGAGCGGTGGATATCGGCCCATAGCATTCCATGTGTGATTTATGTTCAATTTCACTTGGCCCAATACTATATGATGAGTAATTGTCTAGTTTGAGCTGCATAACCCCATGTGCCGATGTGTTATTGATTTTTATCCGGCGTCTTTCATCCGTCCCGACAAAATGCAATAGAAACATGCACTGGGTTCGAGAAGTACATTAAGTTACACGTTCGCATTGCGTCCGGACTCTTGTCAAACCGGCTACTGTACACGTCGCCGAAAATTGATGCAGGTCAGAACACGGATTTTTAGAAGAGTGATTAGACCCGCAGCAAAGCAAGATCTATCAGGTATTCATTATGTTCTGCTTCGCGCCTCTCCGTTTAGCACTGCCTAGGTCTCACGAACTGTACCGAAGTTGCCCCGAGGTCATCCATTGCATATGGCAAACGTCTCACTAAGCCGTTGAATATTAGCTGCAACTCATCGATATATATTTCCAACTTAACCTACAACCCAAGTGGAATTGACGCTTCTAGGGATGTCCGTTGGTGATTTTTGGCTTTGGCGACCATTTTGCCTGTGTTTACTATTGGTTTATCTCCCTTTCCTAGGTTAAGCGATAGGAATTTCCTTTGAAGCAACATCCATCCAATTTGATAAATTTTGATAGACATTGTGATTATCTGCAAACAATTAGAATATAAGAAAAAGTTAAATACTAATTACATGAATTTTTTATGAATATGCTTTAAAACCATGGCTATTCCCTATGTTTTCTGGGTTATCAACAGTCCACTCAGTGTTGCCTACATCTAAAAAAAGGCACACTACCCTATAGTTTTTTCTTTGTTTTTCCTCATATTACACAATTATGAATGCAACAGCACAAATTATTCAAAAAGTTAATTACTTTGATTTCCCAGCAGTGGACATCCTTAAATCTGGTTAATAACTGCCTGGTGTATTTCGAAGAAAGCGGCCATCTGGGACTTTTTTTACATTTTCTGGTAGAGCTTGACCCAAGGGTATTATGTGGTAAGTTTCAGCCCCATAGCTCAAGGGGTAAGAAAAATAATTAGTGGGGCCATTTCGCCCCCCCCCCCCCCCCAGGCCTGGACAGGTCCCAATAAGCCCAGGCCAAATACGGTTAAGGCGTTCAGATAGGTCCCTAAAGCGCTAACGTAAAAAACGCCACAAAAGTCATAGGGCAAATATATTAGTTTTCTGCTTTCTCTACTACTAAGGAGCAACTGGATTTTGACTTGCCCGAAACTGAGAGACTACACTTGCTGAACAGCAACGACATTCCCATTTCTACGGCTCACCAGGTGTAAAGTCCGTATTCCGCTTTTTCTGTAAAAACATGCACCCACTATCCCAACCTGCACCTCTCGGCAGTCCACGATCCGCTGGGAACCGATATTAGCCCCTCTAGAAATGGTTGATAGGGGTTTTTCCTCTTTTAGGGGTAAAGTCCGTGTTTCCGTATCTTTTCCTGGGAGAGTTTTTCATGCACCCACCCATGACATGATCGGCATGGAGGAGCGCTTCTCATGGATACCCATTCGGACCACTAATGGCCCACCTCAGCCCCAAAACGTCCATTCCAATGCCCTTTTCCCACAATTTCCTGCCTGCGCATGCACACCATAGCTATTCTCACATCTCACTCATCCAGTCTGACGCTCTCCCACGAGTGCTTCACTTTGATACCTCACACGACCCAATCGGACCAATATTCGCCCACCTCGACCCCATAAAGTTTACCCCATATCTGGCAGAAGTCAGAAGTTTTCAACGAAATTCACCCCATAGCCTCGAGACCCCTGCCATCGCGTTCATAGCTCGAGACAGAGAAAACAAAATGCCACACCCCATATCGCGAATGTCTATGAGTGGGTTCCCCATTGGGACTAACATTAAGGTTACTGTATCGGGTCGAAACTTCAAAATCTCGATTTTTGTTTTTTTGGTCTTATACCAGAGTACACAGTCAAACCTACAAGTTGGGGGGGAATAAAAAATTATGAAAATTAGTCATTGTAGTAAAGAACAGGACTTTTTAAAACTCAAGCCATTCGTGGTGCAGTAGGTAAGGCTCAATCAGGCGAACTTCGCGCACCAGGGGACACAGCGGGGTATAAGTATTACTTGCGCTCAAGGCGAAGACTGTGTATTAACGTGCACGACGATAAAATAACTTCTAGGCCCTAACTAAAAAAACTGAGGCAACCTATTTTTATTCAAATGGTAAAGTTCGTTATTCCAAGAAAGCAAGTTTGTTTCATGAAAACTGAGAGAGTTATTATCGCGTGATTTTGAGGAATATACTTTTCTAAATGACGTCATTTATCTTCAAATGAATCGATTCTTGTAATAAATTAGAGAAGTTATTTATTTATCTAAATTCCTTGAATCGAGGGCTTTCAGAAAATGTATAGTTTGTATGGATACAAAAAAAAACACTGCCACGTAATTGATACGTACACGTATGCAACTGGAACCCGATACAGTAATCTTAAAATAACTGAAGTGTATGGTGCCAGGTCATTGTCCACTGCGCCGGAATGGACCTAACTTGTCCACCCCAGACCTGCCTGAACTTTTCAGCAAGCGTCACCTGATGGCCTCGAGATCCCTTCCATCCTTTTCTACATCGCGAGACAGAGCAAAGAAGGTATCACACCCCATACCGCAAATGTCCATAAGTGGGTGCCCAAGGTGCCAGCTCTTTGTCCACTGCGCCGGATAAAACACTCAACTGTACATGTGAGTGACGTCATCCGTGACGTCATCGAAACCGGAAGTGACAGTTGACCCGGAAGTGACCTCTGACCCGGACGTGACCTTTGAACTGGAAGTGACGTCACGGATCCCTCACGCTTCACCCGCATTTTTCCTAATGAATCTGCCGTTTATATACTACTACTGCATCGATGACTAAGCAATGGTCGGAGATAAACAGAGTCAAAGAATGGTGATTGAAAGGTGACAGTCAATTATTGTATTCTGTGAGTTGTTCATGTCTTAGTAAGATGCATTTGTTTGTCTTCCTTAATGGGATTAGTGTACATTTAGACATGTAAATGAAAAGAAAACGATGATTTTTATTCTTATCCCATGTAATTGTGTATATTACTGTTTAAGTGTGTTTTTTTTTCTCTACTAGATAACATATATATATATATATATTGTGTGTTAACCCTATCTGGCCTGGGCTAATTGAGACCAGGCCGGGGAGGAGAGGAGGGCATTCATTTTTCTTACCCGTTGAGCTAGGGGACTGAAAGTTACCACCCTGTATCCTTGGGTCAAGCTCTACCAGAAAAGGCATTTTTCGGTCGATTTTTCGGTCAGATTTCTCGATTTTTTTATTCGTAAAGCAGAAATTTGAAGAAAAATGAATTAAAAATCACTTTTTTGCATCTTCTCTAGCTCAGTCGACGTACATCACGTTGCTCTGTACATTGCCTTGGCATACTTCTCTAGTGAAGTTGGAACGTTAATCCTCATTGATGATTGGATGCAGAGACGGCGTGCTGCATCCAATCAGAATGCGCGTTACGTGGTAGTTGGTTTCCCAAGATGGCGGCCCCACTAAGAATGAGTTGTGTCAAATGTGCGGGGAAATTCTACCGAAAAGATACAGGAAGAGCACTTTCACGGCCACTTTCGGTGTTTCTGATCAATTGAATCAGATTTTGGGACACACTGCAAGGTCGAGCGATAACGAACCGCCTCACGTGAGTAGTATAGTAAGGGCAAATTCCCCCTCCTGGGGTACCCGAAAAAGAGCGTCATGTATGACGTCACTTCCGGTCTGCGTGAATCGGGCGTGTGTATTCCTCCGCGGTGATGCGGTCTGGTGGTGATGCGGTCTGCCTCCGCGGACAGAAAGTAGTCCCAAATTCTCCGGCATTCTCCGGCAATCTTCAGGGGCGAGAGGGGTCCCTATTGTGCCGATTGGGTAGTATGAGGTATCAATGTGAAGCATTCGTGAAGGGGCATCTGATGGTGTTGAAATATCGGCATTCTGCGCATGAAAATAGACGTTTTGGAGCTAGGGAGCCACTAATGGTCCAATGGGGTCATATGAGGTATCAATGTGAAGCATTCGTGATGGGGCATCTGACTGGACTAGCGGCTCGGGCGTTGTCACCATTCTGCGCATGCGCAGACAGGGAATGGTGGGAAAAGGGTATGGAAATAGACGTTTTGGGATCTAGGGGAGCCCCTAATGGGCCGATGGAGTCGTATGAGGTATGAATGTGAAGCCTATGTGAGGGGGCATCTGACTGGACTAGTGGCTCGAGCGTTGTCACCATTCTACGCATGCGCAGACAGGGAATTGTGGGAAAAGGGTATGGAAACAGACGTTTTGGGATCTAGGGGAGCCCCTAATGGGCCGATGGAGTTGTATGAGGTATCAATGTGAAGCCTATGTGAAGGGGCATCCAGTCATGGGTGGGCGCATGTAACACTTTCTCCAGAAAAAAAAAGCGGAACACGGACTTTACTCCTAAAATAGGGGAAAACACCTATCAACCCTAGCCAAAAGGGCTAATATTGGTCCCCGGGCTTAACGGGGCTTGCCTATCAATAGAGTTATCTCCCCCTAGTTCCAGGGTGGGTGTATGTAGAATTTTTCCTGAAAAAATACGGAACGCGGACTTTATCCTAAATTACGAGAAAATGCCTATATGGGGTATGGGGGGTATAGGACCATCCTGGGAAACCTACTTCTCGACATTTGCGGTATAGGTTGTGGGGTCTCGTTTTCTTAGTCTCGTCAAGACAAACATGATATGAAGTGTCGCGGAGCGAATCGTTGAAATTTTTGGAAAAGTTTCAGGGAGACCCATATAGTCCCATACTAGGGGTATAGGACCAATGTTTGTCCCACTGGGAAACCTACTTCTAGACATTTGCGGTATGGTTGTTTGGATTTGTTTTCTTAGTCTCGTCAAGACAAACATGATAGGAAGTGTCCCGGCACGAAACGGTGAAATTTTTGGAAAAGTTCACCGAGGTCTGGGTAGGCCTATAGGCCTATACTGTGGCTATGGGTGTATAGGTCCATACGGGGTGGACGTTTTGGGGTCTAGGTGAGTCCCTAATGATCTGATGGGGTCGTATGAGGTCTTATTTTGAAGCTGTCGTGGAGGAGCATCCGACTGGACTAATAGTTCGTCCGTGTTCAATAGTCTGTGCATGCGCAGTCTGGCCCGTAGTATAGAAAGCAGGCATTCTGGGGGGTATGTGGGTGTGTGTTTGGGGTAGAGATGCACCGCTATGGGTCGTGGAAGGTGTCAAAGTGAAGCTTGTGTGGGGTAGAGTCAGAATGGCGTAGTTTTAAATGCAAGTCGCGTCAATCTGCGCATGCGCAGTTGGTTGTAGTAAGTAAAGTGAACATTTTGGGGTAGTGAAGGAAGGTATTTGGTGTAGAGAGGGACCATCCTTGGTCCGAATGCGTCGTGTGAGGTGTCATTTTGTAGCTCTTGGGGTGTAGACCCCGATTTGAGGGATGTTCACGTCATCTGTGACGTCATTGGCGACGTCATCAGTACGAGTAGTAGCCAAAGTGGACATTTTGGGGCAGTGAAAGGAAGGTATTTGGTGTAGAGAGGGACCATCCTTGGTCCGAATGCGTCGTATGAGGTGTCCTATTGTAGCAACGCCCGCCAACGCCAAGCTTAACGCTTCAACGCCCTGGTGAAATAGCTCAGAAGTTCTGATTTTCTAGATATTCCATGGAATTGTCACTAATTCTTCGAAATCCAGTGACGCCCGTCAACGCTTGTAGTTACGCCTTAACGCTCTAACATAACGCCTTGACGCCATGATATAGACCGGAGAAAGAACAACAACAACAACAAGGATGACACATGAGAGAACAACAACAACAAGAAGTTTTTTCATATAGTTTATTTTCCCCAATGTTACATCATACCCACGCTGGGGGAGCCGCGTTGGGTATGTTTACAATTCAAAAAGACTCTTGTCCAATCAGAGGCCACCATTTGCATCTGTCATATTCGTTCCTGTCCGTTAGACGTATTCTTGCCCAATCAGAAGTCGCCATTTCAGAAAGTTCCATCTTCAGCCATGTTCGCTCTGAACCGTTTATTCTAATCATCGTCGGACAGGCCTGGATATTCTTCTGACCACTCACTCACTCACTCACTCACCGTCGATAGTGCGTTCATGCGTTAAGACGGGCGTTGGGGACGCCTCACGGGCGTTTTGCACGCCTCACACACTCATTCACTCACTCACTCACTCACACGCGAATAAAAAACAAAATGAAATCTCACCAAAAAACTCTGTCTTGTGTGTTTTCTATATGAGCAAAATGCATGAAACTGGCTTTGAACACCGTATTAGCCAATCAGTGGCCTAGAATTGAGCCAAAGGTAACCCATCCATGTCCAGAAAACATTACCCGGGTGTACAAGAACCCGGATGTAGGCGCGGACGTAGGCGAAAGCATCCTAGTACCCGGATGTAGGTGCAGACGTGTACCTAGTACCCGTCCATTGGTTCTTTTATCGATCGCTCATTGGCTCTTTTTCTCGACCGCTGATTGGTCCAAATGGAACTGCCCATCCTTCCCAGGTTAAATTACAATCCCCTTTTGTGGATATGTACAGACACCACCACCAACACCACACCACACACTACCACACACACACACACACACACACCACCACCACCACCACCACCACCACCACCACCACCGCCACCGCCGTTGTCACCATTCTACGCATGCGCAGACAGGGAATTGTGGGAAAAGGGTATGGAAACAGACGTTTTGGGATCTAGGGGAGCCCCTAATGGGCCGATGGAGTTGTATAAGGTATCAATGTGAAGCCTATGTGAAGGGGCATCCAGTCATGGGTGGGCGCATGTAACACTTTCTCCAGAAAAAAAAAGCGGAACACGGACTTTACTCCTAAAATAGGGGAAAACACCTATCAACCCTAGCCAAAAGGGCTAATATTGGTCCCCGGGCTTAACGGGGCTTGCCTATCAATAGAGTTATCTCCCCCTAGTTCCAGGGTGGGTGTATGTAAAATTTTTCCTGAAAAAATACGGAACGCGGACTTTATCCTAAATTACGAGAAAATGCCTATATGGTATAGGACCATCCTGGGAAACCTACTTCTCGACATTTGCGGTATAGGTTGTGGGGTCTCGTTTTCTTAGTCTCGTCAAGACAAACATGATAGGAAGTGTCGCGGAGCGAATCGTTGAAATTTTTGGAAAAAGTTCAGGGAGACCCATATAGTCCCATACTAGGGGTATAGGACCAATGTTTGTCCCACTGGGAAACCTACTTCTAGACATTTGCGGTATGGTTGTTTGGATTTGTTTTCTTAGTCTCGTCAAGACAAACATGATAGGAAGTGTCCCGGCACGAAACGGTGAAATTTTTGGAAAAGTTCACCGAGGTCTGGGTAGGCCCATAGGCCTATACTGCATGGCTATGGGTGTATAGGTCCATACGGGGTGGACGTTTTGGGGTCTAGGTGAGTCCCTAATGATCTGATGGGGTCGTATGAGG
The DNA here is from genome assembly GCA_036873755.1 of Hanleya hanleyi. Classification (NCBI taxonomy): domain Eukaryota; kingdom Metazoa; phylum Mollusca; class Polyplacophora; order Lepidopleurida; family Hanleyidae; genus Hanleya; species Hanleya hanleyi. The sequence continues at coordinate 21,317 of JAVTVY010043930.1, forward strand.
TCTTATTTTGAAGCTGTCGTGGAGGAGCATCCGACTGGACTAATAGTTCGTCCGTGTTCAATAGTCTGTGCATGCGCAGTCTGGCCCGTAGTATAGAAAGCAGGCATATTGGGGGGTATGTGGGTGTGTGTTTGGGGTAGAGATGCACCGCTATGGGTCGTGGAAGGTGTCAAAGTGAAGCTTGTGTGGGGTAGAGTCAGAATGGCGTGGTTTTAAATGCAAGTCGCGTCAATCTGCGCATGCGCAGTTGGTTGTAGTAAGTAAAGTGAACATTTTGGGGTAGTGAAGGAAGGTATTTGGTGTAGAGAGGGACCATCCTTGGTCCGAATGCGTCGTGTGAGGTGTCATTTTGTAGCTCTTGGAGTGTAGACCCCGATTGGATGGATGTTCGCGTCATCTGTGACGTCATTGGTGACGTCATCAGTACGAGTAGTAGCCAAAGTGGACATTTTGGGGCAGTGAAAGGAAGGTATTTGGTGTAGAGAGGGACCATCCTTGGTCCGAATGCGTCGTATGAGGTGTCCTATTGTAGCAACGCCCGCCAACGCCAAGCTTAACGCTACAACGCCCTGGTGAAATAGCTCAGAAGTTCTGATTTTCTAGATATTCCATGGAATTGTCAATAATTCTTCGAAATGCAGTGACGCCCGTCAACGCTTGTAGTTACGCCTTAACGCTCTAACATAACGCCTTGACGCCATGATATAGATCGGAGAAAGAACAACAACAACAACAAGGATGACACATGAGAGAACAACAACAACAAGAAGTTTTTTCATATAGTTTATTTTCCCCAATGTTACATCATACCCACGCTGGGGGAGCCGCGTTGGGTATGTTTACAATTCAAAAAGACTCTTGCCCAATCAGAGGCCACCATTTGCATCTGCCATATTCGTTCCTGTCCGTTAGATGTATTCTTACCCAATCAGAAGTCGCCATTTCAGAAAGTTCCATCTTCGGCCATGTTCGCTCTGAACCGTTTATTCTAATCATCGTCGGACAGGCCTGGATATTCTTCTGACCACTCACTCACTCACTCACTCACCGTCGATAGTGCGTTCATGCGTTAAGACGGGCGTTGGGGACGCCTCACGGGCGTTTTGCACGCCTCACACACTCACTCACTCACTCACTCACTCACACGCGAATAAAAAACAAAATGAAATCTCACCAAAAAACTCTGTCTTGTGTGTTTTCTATATGAGCCTAATGCATGAAACTGGCTTTGAACACCGTATTAGCCAATCAGTGGCCTAGAATGGAGCCAAAGGTAACCCATCCATATCCAGAAAACATTACCCGGGTGTACAAGAACCCGGATGTAGGCGCGAACGTAGGCGAAAGCATCCCAGTACCCGGATGTAGGCGCAGACGTGAGCGAAATTCTAATACCCGTCCATTGGTTCTTTTATCGATCGCTCATTGGCTCTTTTTCTCGACCGCTGATTGGTCCAAATGGAACTGCCCATCCTTCCCAGGTTAAATTACAATCCCCTTTTGTGGATATGTACAGACACCACCACCAACACCACACCACACACTACCACACACACACACACACACACACCAACACCACCACCACCACCACCACCACCACCACCGCCACCGCCGGGCGTTGACGGGCGTCAACGCCCAGTGGCGGTGGTGGGAACTCCCGTGTGGCAGAGCTCTTGGATCGGAGCTCTTGGAGCTCAAAGCCTGTGGAGCTCAGATCTCATAAGTGACATTTGCATACGACCTCTGTGAGGTCACTTCCGCTTCCGTTCACGTGACCGGAACTGACCTTTGACCCCTGCGCGCAATTTTCTGCGCATGCGCAGTTGGTTGTAGTAAGTAAAGTGGACATTTTGGGGTAGTGAAGGAAGGTATTTGATGTAGAGAGGGACCATCCTTGGTCAGAATGCGTCGTGTGAGGTGTCATTTTGTAGCTCTTGGGATGTAGACCCCGATTTGGGGATGTTCACATCATCTGTGACGTCATTGGTGACGTCATCAGTACGAGTAGTAGCCAAAGTGGACATTTTGGGGCAGTGAAAGGAAGGTATTTGGTGTAGAGAGGGACCATCCTTGGTCCGAATGCGTCGTATGAGGTGTCATATTGTAGCAACGCCCGCCAACACCAAGCTTAACGCTTCAACGCCCTGGTGAAATAGCTCAGAAGTTCTGATTTTCTAGATATTCCATGGAATTGTCACTAATTCTTCGAAATGCAGTAACGCTTGTAGTTACGCCTTAACGCTCTAACATAACGCCTTGACGCCATGATATAGACCGGAGAGAGAACAACAAGGATGACACATGAGAGAACAACAACAACAAGAAGTTTTTTCATATAGTTTATTTTCCCCAATGTTACATCATACCCACGCTGGGGGAGCCGCGTTGGGTATGTTTACAACTCAGAAAGACTCTTGCCCAATCAGAGGCCACCATTTGCATCTGTCATATTCGTTCCTGTCCGTTAGATGTATTCTTGCCCAATCAGAAGTCGCCATTTCAGAAAGTTCCATCTTCGGCCATGTTCGCTCTGAACCGTTTATTCTAATCATCGTCGGACAGGCCTGGATATTCTTCTGACCACTCACTCACTCACTCACTCACCGTCGTTAGTGCGTCCATGCGTTAAGACGGGCATTGGGGACGCCTCACGCGCGTTTTGCACGCCTCACTCACTCACTCACTCACACACTCACTCATTCACTCACTCGCTCACTCACTCACTCACTCACACACGAATAAAAAACAAAATGAGATCTCACCAAAAAACTCTGTCTTGTGTGTTTTCTATATGAGCATAATGCGTGAAACTGGCTTTGAACACCGTATTAGCCCATCAGTGGCCTAGAATGAAGCCAAAGGTAACCCATCCATGTCCAGAAAACATTACCCGGGTGTACAAGAACCCGGATGTAGGCGCGGACGTAGGCGAAAGCATCCCAGTACCCGGATGTAGGCGCAGACGTGAGCGAAAATCTAGTACCCGTCCATTGGTTCTTTTATCGATCGCTCGTTGGCTCTTTTTCTCGACCGCTGATTGGTCCAAATGGAACTGCCCATCCTTCCCAGGTTAATTTACAATCCCCTTTTGTGGATATGTACAGACACCACCACCAACACCACCACCACACACTACCACACACACACACACACCACCACCACCGCCACCGCCGGGCGTTGACGGGCGTCAACGCCCGGTGGTGGTGGTGTAAACTCCCGTGTGGCAGAGCTCTTGGATCGGAGCTCTTGGAGCTCAAAGCCTGTGGAGCTCAGATCTCGGAAGTGACATTTGCATACGACCTCTGTGAGGTCACTTCTGCTTCCGTTCACGTGACCGGAACTGACCTTTGACCCCTGCGCGCAAATTATATAAAGGTGAAATTGGGGCACTTTTTCAGGGTACCCGAAAAAGAGCGCCGGTCGGGAACCCTCCAAATAAGGTAGAATTTACTTTTATGACATGCAGGAGTGTGAACATGATAGGACATGTACTGAAGTGTGACGTTATGTATGACGTCACTTCCGGTCTGCGTGAATCGGCCGTGTGTATTCATCCGCGGTGATGCGGTCTGCCTCGGCGGACAGAAAGTAGTCCCATGGGTTGACTTCCAATGTTAATGTATACGGGGAATACCTAAATAGACGTTTTGTGACCTAGGTGGGTCCCTAGTGGACCGATTGGGTCGAGTGAGGTATCAAAGTGAAGCATTCATGAAGGGGCATCTGATGGGCTGGGTGTGGGGTTGAAATATCGGCATTCTGCGTATGCGCGGTGGCCAAAGGGTATGGAAATAGACGTTTTGGAGCTAGAGGAGCCACTAATGGTCCAATGGGGTAATATGAGGTATCAATGTGGAGCATTCGTGAAGGGGCATCTGACTGGGCTAGCGGCTCGGGCGTTGTCACCATTTTGCGCATGCGCAGACAGGGAATTGTGGGAAAAGGGCATGGAAATAGACGTTTTGGGATCTAAGGGAGCCCCTAATGGGCCGATGAAGTCGTATGAGGTATCAATGTGAAGCCTATGTGAGGGCGCATCTGACTGAACTAGTGGCTCGAGCGTTGTCACCATTCTACGCATGCGCAGACAGGGAAGAAAGAAGTAAGAGCTTCGAGCTTCAGTATCATGGATTGCCCGAAGACGTTTAGGTTACCCTGAACGAAGATTGAACTTTCTGAAATGATGGCTTCTGATTGGTCGATCTTCGTTCAGTGTAACTTAAACGTCTTCGGGCAATCCATGATACTGAAGCTCGAAGCTCTTACTTCTTTCATTCAACACTGACATCAATCTCCATCGGCTCTTCAATCCGCGGCGAATCGACCTCCATGGGTTCTTCTATTCTCATATGCATTCCGATAGAAACTGAAATATCCGGTCTCGAGAGTGGCGAGCGTGATCCGTGTATGACATTTCGGTGACGACTCAATTGACTGGGATGCTTAAAGTCTATATCACAATCCGCACATGTATGCATGGGTACTTCGTGGCGTGCACGTGTGTGACAACGTAAACTGTCCAGGCGATGAAAGCGCTTCGAGCAAGTTGTGCAAGAGAACATATCGGCTGTGGATCTGGAAATGATGAATGCCGTAAAACTTTCGGCTCTTATAGGCCAACATAGGAGTACCCGGATGTTCTACAGTCAGGGATCTACAAGAACCCGGATGTACCCGGATGTAAAAGTGCCATCGAAATTACTCTCTATATACATTACACCATGAATTTGTTTGTGAACTTCATTCTTTTGAATAAGTACTCTATACACCAGTTCGATGACTTGGTTTAACTGTTATATATTCCACTGTGACTTCTCTCTATATACATACGTTCACCTTAATTCTTGTTTGCAACAGAACGTAAGAAAACAAATCCAACAGCCATACCACAAATGTCTAGAAGTAGGTTTCCCAGTGGGACAAACATTGGTCCTATACCCCTAGTATGGGACTATATGGGTCTCCCTGAACTTTTTCCAAAAATTTCAACGATTCGCTCCGCGACACTTCCTATCATGTTTGTCTTGACGAGACTAAGAAAACGAGACCCCACAACCTATACCGCAAATGTCGAGAAGTAGGTTTCCCAGGATGGTCCTATACCCCCCATACCCCATATAGGCATTTTCCCGTAATTTAGGATAAAGTCCGTGTTCCGTATTTTTTCAGGACAAATTTTACATACACCCACCCTGGAACTAGGGGGAGATAACTCTATTGATAGGCAAGCCCCGTTCAGCCCAGAGACCAATATTAGCCCTTTTGGCTAGGGTTGATAGGTGTTTTCCCCTACTTTAGGAGTAAAGTCCGTGTTCCGCTTTTTTTTCTGGAGAAAATTTTACATGCACCCACCCATGACTGGATGCCCCTTCACATAGGCTTCACACTGATACCTCATACAACTCCATCGGCCCAGTAGGGGCTCCCCTAGATCCCAAAACGTCTATTTCCATACCCTTTTCCCACAATTCCCTGTCTGCGCATGCGTAGAATGGTGACAACGCTCGAGCCACTAGTCCAGCCAGATGCCCCCTCACATAGGCTTCACATTGATACCTCATACGACTCCACTGGACCATTAGTGGCTCCCCTAGATCCCAAAACGTCTATTTCCATACCCTTTTCCCACCATTCCCTGTCTGCGCATGCGCAGAATGGTGACAACGCCCGAGCCGCTAGTCCAGTCAGATGCGAATGCTTCACATTGATACCTCATATGACCCCATTGGACCATTAGTGGCTCCCCTAGCTCCAAATCGTCTATTTTCATACCCTTTGGCCACCGCGCATGCGCAGAATTCCGATATTTCAACACCACACCCACCCCATCAGATGCCCCTTCACGAATGCTTCACATTGATACCTCATACGACCCAATCGGCACAATAGGGACCCCTCTCGCCCCTGAAGATTGCCGGAGAATGCCGGAGAATTTGGGACTACTTTCTGTCCGCGGAGGCAGACCGCATCATCACCAGACCGCATCACCGCGGAGGAATACACACGCCCGATTCACACAGACCGGAAGTGACGTCATAGATGACGTCACACTTCAGTACATGTCCTATCATGTTCACACTCCTGCATGTCATAAAAGTAAATTCTACATTATTTGGAGGGTTCCCGATCGGCGCTCTTTTTCGGGTACCCCAGGAGGGGGAATTTGCCCTTGCTATACTACTCGCGTGTGTGCCGACTTGAGATTGAAGCGGAACAACTCCTGGTGGCAAAAAGTCTCTCGCCGTTAAAACTTCGACTAGGTGGCGCAGAGCAGGATTCCTCTGCCACCAGCCAAGAATGCCAAGGCAGCGTAGAGAGCTTCGCAATGTAGTTGACTTGGCTGGTGAAGATGCTTTTTTGGTACTCCACGTGGCTTTCATCTTGAATTTTCCCATGATCCTGTGCTCGGGGGGTTATGCGAATAGGCTCAAAATGAACCAACATGAGAAACTAAAAAGAGCGAGAATGATTCTTCAAATTTCACAGACATTATTGTTGGCTCACGATCTATTACTGATAGCTCTGATTTCAACAGAAACTTCGTAATTTTCATTTTGAAATCCCAATTCTTTTGCACGTGATATTACATGTACTACAGGTATTAACTCTAACTGATATAAACTCGCTATATGTTTTTATATAGTTATGGCAGCACCGGATTACGCAGTTTTTGAGCGATCGCCAGATAGTCAGAGTAACCTAGGAAGTAAATAATCCACTACACACCGTCTCGTGAATGGTACGCCCCAAGACAGGGTCGTTAGTTCACTTTTGTTCAATGTGCTTATCAACGGTCTAGCCGAAGTGTCACATTAATCAAACCACCCTGTGTTTGAACAGTCGCTTTTTGTCAACTTAAACTTCAGCTTTATTTCACCCTGGTCACGTTGTGACATAAGAGGTTACAATATGTACAGTTTTGAGAACATGGTAGGGTTTGATATGATTTAAGTGTGTATATGGATATCTCCCTATACTCAATTCGCGAATATATATTTGCCACTAAGTTATTCCGAAGGTGCAAAATTAACAAGGTCTGTGTGTAAGAGAATGATGTCGAATTGATCACTGTTCTCGTTATTATCTTTTGGTACATCAAATTATTGCATTTACGAAAATGATGAAGTCAATATGAAAGGTATCTAAGTATCAAAACCAAACTAAAAAAAACCTTCAGGAACTCAAGACCCTAGCTTATGAGAACGAGGTCAAAATAAATTGCTTTTATGTTCAGTATCTGCTAATATATGATGTAATTCCTTTCGTAAAACTGATTGACAAAGTAACGTAAATTGTGAAATGTAGGACCAGTAAATTCTAGCAGAAATGGGCTCTCACTTGAGAGAATGATGTCGAATGCAAATATGTTTCTGCCCATTGTCAGCTGATATATATAAGTATTGAATCTACGGAATGATTAAAGCCCTGGCTTGCGAGAATGAGGATAGAGAGGCTGTGTTCCGAAAGAGGATAGCTACGTGCCAAATTTCATGCTTGTAACCGAAAGTGCACGATATAACTGCACAGCTATGATGTATTTTTCGCACACAGAATTGTCTAACTCATTAAATACTAAATAGTCATTTCTGTTCCTACGAAGTAGGCTCTCATTTGCAAATTGTCCGGTAATGAGTGAATGAGTGAGTGAGTCAGTCCATCCGAATACTTTCGTCGGAGAACCGTTGACATTAGAACCTTCATTTTTGGCCTGACGGTGCATTAGGGAACTGTTACCAGCATGTTCTGAGCTGACTAACTTTTGATGAAATTTGACCTACTTAGGTGACCTATCGTAGGTCCTGTGACGTTAGTCACACTACTCATGTATTATAAAACCAGTTGCGCATAAAGTCAGTTTTGAGTATTATCAATGAGTGGATATAGCTAAAACAGTAAGTGCAACTCCAGGGATTGGAGGGGCATCGTTTCGATTCCCACAGAGGGTTAAATTATTCTTCATTTCAAAACATATTTCCATATATGCGAATTGCTTTGGGGCTAAAGTTAAACATCATACCCAAATTGTCATTTCTATAAGTTAAACATCATTATTTGTCGAAAGTTGGTGAGTTGTTCCCTTACTTCTGAAACGTAATTGTTGCCTTCGTTTTTATGAGGCATGATCTATAATTTGATATCAAGTATTATTCTATGTTAATCATAATGACAATGCGTTATTTGTCTACTTTTTTCACCAATCTGTGAATTATCTAGATTGGGTAGATAAAATGATTACTAGAAGTAGTGAACTTATTTTTCTACTTACTAACACAGTCACCTATGACTGTATGCAAATTAGCTAAACCACTGACAAGGTTGCGGCTCATCCTCCTTGGTATTTAAGCAATTCAAGGATCTTAAAGTGTATATACATACTGTTCAGTGAAAATGGTAATATCTGAAGACAGTGACTGATGTGTCGATCGACAGCTTTTAAGCGAGTGAAGTTTCTTATGTCTTGACGTAAGACAATTGAAGTTTGAACGAAAATTAACGAAGCAATAATTCATTCCACCGAATATATATTTTTTTTATCATTTAGAAAGTGATCGTATAACAGTATTTTCGTTATTTTGGGATAACACTATCTTAGAATAGCACAAATTCTAGTGCTGAAAATTTGGTCGAGTCCCGTGCAGGATTCGAACCAGCGACCCCAGAGCCAGGCACCTAATCGCCAGCACTGTATGTCGGCGATCTAAACCACTCGGCCAACGGGCCTCCCACAAAAATAGGAGGTAGCAGACCGGTATTCTTGAAAGCGAACATACAGTACCCCTCTGATGATCGTGATGACACAGCTCCCAAAGCTGAACAAATATATTTTTTATCATTTAGAAAGTGATCGTATAACAGTATTTTCGTTATTTTGGGATAACACTATCTTAGAATAGCACAAATTCTAGTGCTGAAAATTTGGTCGAGTCCCGTGCAGGATTCGAACCAGCGACCCCAGAGTCAGGCACCTAATTGCCAGCACTGTATGTCGGCGATCTAAACCACTCGGCCAACGGGCCTCCCACAAAAATAGGAGGTAGCAGACCGGTAGTCTTGAAAGCGAACATACAGTACCCCTCTGATGATCGTGATGACACAGCTCCCATAGCTGAACAGATATATTTTTTATCATTTAGAAAGTGATCGTATAACAGTATTTTCGTTATTTTGGGATAACGCTATCTTAGAATAGCACAAATTCTAGTGTTGAAAATTTGGTCGAGTCCCGTGCAGGATTCGAACCAGCGACCCCTGAGTCAGGCACCTAATCGCCAGCACTGTATGTCGGCGATCTAAACCACTCGGCCAACGGGCCTCCCACAAAAATAGGAGATAGCAGACCGGTAGTCTTGAAAGCGAACATACAGTACCCCTCTGATGATCGTAATGACACAGCTCCCAAAGCTGAATAGATATATTTTTATCATTTAGAAAGTGATCGTATAACAGTATTTTCGTTATTTTGGGATAACACTATCTTAGAATAGCACAAATTCTAGTGCTGAAAATTTGGTCGAGTCCCGTGCGGGATTCGAACCAGCGACCCCAGAGTCAGGCACCTAATCGCCAGCACTGTATGTCGGCGATCTAAACCACTCGGCCAACGGGCCTCCCACAAAAATAGGAGGTAGCAGACCGGTAGTCTTGAAAGCGAACATACAGTACCCCTCTGATGATCGTGATGACACAGCTCCCAAAGCTGAACAGATATATTTTTTATCATTTAGAAAGTGATCGTATAACAGTATTTTCGTTATTTTGGGATAACACTATCTTAGAATAGCACAAATTCTAGTGCTGAAAATTTGGTCGAGCCCCGTGCAGGATTCGAACCAGCGACCCCAGAGTCAGGCACCTAATCGCCAGCACTGTATGTCGGCGATCTAAACCACTCGGCCAACGGGCCTCCCACAAAAATAGGAGGTAGCAGACCGGTAGTCTTGAAAGCGAACATACAGTACCCCTCTGATGATCGTGATGACACAACTCCCAAAGCTGAACAGATATATTTTTTATCGTTTAGAAAGTGATCGTATAACAATATTTTCGTTATTTTGGGATAACACTATCTTAGAATAGCACAAATTCTAGTGCTGAAAATTTGGTCGAGTCCCGTGCAGGATTCGAACCAGCGACCCCAGAGTACATGCACCTAGTTCAGCTTTGGGAGCTGTGTCATCACGATCATCAGAGGGGTACTGTATGTTCGCTTTCAAGACTACCGGTCTGCTACCTCCTATTTTTGTGGGAGGCCCGTTGGCCGAGTGGTTTAGATCGCCGACATACAGTGCTGGCGATTAGGTGCCTGACCCTGGGGTCGCTGGTTCGAATCCTGCACGGGACTCGACCAAATTTTCAGCACTAGAATTTGTGCTATTCTAAGATAGTGTTATCCCAAAATAACGAAAATACTGTTATACGATCACTTTCTAAATGATAAAAAATATATCTGTTCAGCTTTGGGAGCTGTGTCATCACGATCATCAGAGGGGTACTGTATGTTCGCTTTCAAGACTACCGGTCTGCTACCTCCTATTTTTGTTGGGAGGCCCGTTGGCCGAGAGGTTTACGCCGACATACAGTGCTGGCGATTAGGTGCCTGACCCTGGGGTCGCTGGTTCGAATCCTGCACGGGACTCGACCAAATTTTCAGCACTAGAATTTGTGCTATTCTAAGATAGTGTTATCCCAAAATAACGAAAATACTGCCACCGAATATAGTTGCAAATGAATTCAAACGTGCCTGAAGACAGAGTTGTCATGTGTGATCGGAGACTGTAAAGAAAAGTGTTGCAGAAATCACACTTTCTTAGCGCATGCGTATTTCAAAAAGTCACAAGAACAGCAACAACAACAAAAACAACAACAACGTGAGCCTCCCGTAGACCTGCGTGCCGCAGGTGAAAACTGCGTTGATGGTAAAATACGTTAGGGTTTTACTTTCTGCGCTAAACAATTCGCTGATACCGAATGTAAAATATTTACTCCAAGCATGCATAACAATAAAATGTTAATGGATAGATCACTGAAATTTTGTAGAAATCCGTGCGTTATTTCACCCAGTTCAAGTCCTTCTGTGGGAAGGTAAGGTCGGATACACTGACATCGCGGACCGCCTTTAAAGTTTCAGTGTTTTCTACATTTGGCTGGACTGACTGACGGACGACGGACGACGGACCACGGACGAAACGCGATTTCCATCTAAGGAAATGATATCGCTCGAATCGACATCTGAATTGAACAGATCGTCGGAGATGCGTGCTGAGCGTTTCCCGGAAATAAAATTGATCATACTGCAAGCAGATTTATGGTTCTATTTTCACGTTTTTTTGCAATTATCAGCAAGCATCGATATTGAAAACATCACACCTCAAGCCTGTACTCATTTGACTTTCTAGTTATATTTAAAACATGCAAAACGATGACTTTTAGTTCTTGGAAGAGAAACCAATATGCCTACCGATACGATTCATTCACACAAAGATAAAACAAGGAAATCTTCACAGCAGGCGAGGATCTAGGGGCCGCCTGGGCCCCAGAAGCTCCGAAGTCCCAGATCTCCGGGAATGCGTTCTAAGCGTTTTCCCGGAAATAAATTCGAACATAATGTATGCAGATTTATGGTTCTACTTTCACGTTTGTTTCGCATTTATAAGCACGCATTGATATTGAAAAAATCAATCATGCCTGAATCCATTTGACTTTCTAGTTATATTTAACACATTAAAACTGGAGCCTATAAGCTTTTTTATATATCGATGTTTGGGAATCATAGAAATGATTGGTATTGATTGGTATTTGTCATGCATCAGCATACATCAGCATACATCTGAACTTCACCACGGTATTTGGGCAAAACCTAAATGGTCAAGTATTGTCAAATATCAAATACAAGAAAATATTAATTTTCCTTCAAACAGATTCCTTTCAGGTGGTAACATTCTTCATGAATGATGAAAAATGTCAAGAACGTGATGAAGTAAACCTTTGTTCTCGAGTTAATGAACAGATATAAAGTTCATAAATGACCCCTTTCCCAGTTAAATTAGTAAATGCATGCTTTCTATTTCTCAACTGTTTAACTGAATGTAGCTGTTTCAGACATGTATCAAACAGGATAAATGCCATATACATGTAGGGGAGACAACTCTGAATAGTCCAACCTCATAGTATAGTCAGAACTAGATTCAGTTTGGAGGGACTGTGACCTTGCCCTGTGAGTGTGTGAGTGAGTGAGCAGAATTCAACGTCGCTTTCAACAATATTTCAGCTTTATCGCGATGAACCAACTAAGCACCACCCAGCCAAGTTGCGTTCCTGCTACTTCAAAGAAGAAATCTTTGAAGCAGCATGTGACCAGACACCCTCCATCCACTCTCTAAAACACTGAGGACAGCACACAAGATACTTGACCTTTGACCGCAAATGAATAGGGTTCCTCTTTGCCCTGCCGGTAATGTATATCCAAAGTTTGGTACCAATCCATACCTTGGAACAGCAGATATCGCACGGACAACAAATGTTAATGGATTAATGGATGGATAGACGGATACTTGGACAGAACTCATAATCGTATACATAAGGCCTTGTCTTCGATTAGCATATAAAAATGTGACTCAAACAGTTCCGGATTTTGGAGACAGTGACATCTATTGGCAAATCGTTTATAAGCATATGCATGATTCTCGTGTTTTTGAACATTTTGGAAATCCTTTACAAAATTGTTTTTTAAAGTTTCGGATCTCTACCACTTCTGTTCGGTCAGGTTACCGCGAACAAATGGTATTTTAATTTTGGCCTTATCGTCGAATTGATGACAAAAGAGATGATTACAATTTCGACGTTGTAAACTATCCTTTTCTGGATAGTAATATTCCAGTGGGACATGCATATGGCGTATACATATCTCGCCTAGTAGCATTTGCTAGATCCTGCGTTGAATGTGACGATTTTAATCAACGTCACAAAACATTGTTGCAGAAACTTATAAAACAGGGCTATTCCAACAAGCTCCTCCACTCAAAGTTTCTCAAATTTGGCGATACATATCGCATGCTGATAGCAAAATACGAGCGTAGCGTGCAAGATCTATGGCGTTACGTTTGTAACTTGTGTCTAATTCCGCTTAACCCAGGGCTAGGGGCCGTATGAACCCATGCACTTCAAGATCATCATGATGTTCATATGAACAGTCACAATCAAAGCGTGACTGAGATACATCATTCTGTAGATGACGACTTTACAACGATTATTATGGATTAAGAATACTGATCAGCGATACGTATTTTATAATTTTGGAACATCATGATGTTTTGTCGGCATCATTGAAAACTGTTGACCGCTTCTCTCTTGCAGGAAACTAACCTATGTTTATGTATACTATGATTGTCCTTTTAAATTTGGTGCTAATACTGTTATATGGAATATGGAATAGGTCTTTGGATTATGGACACGGAGTTTCTTTAATGGATGACGGCTGAATTAGGAATGACGGACTGGACGCTAGTAATTACCCTAATTTGGGCACAACCTCTATTCAGCGCGGCAAAAAATTTTGGGGCAGGGGAAACGCACCCAAATTAGTGAAAATACGGATTCTGGTAAAGTAGGTAAGCTTTTACTAAAATACGACGCTTAAATGACATAACTAAACTTTAACTATCAATACAAGAAAAAATAGATATAGATATTCTTTTTTGTTTTTTTTTAGTCCTAATTTGGGTACAACGTTTACTATATCAAGGGGTAATCTGAAGCCCTGGTTACTATATCTTATGCGTGAAAAAGCCATGTTGGAATTTCAGTTGGGGCGGGCCACCATGACAATTTTGCTGGCTCCAGGGGGTTAAGCTGACTATTTCTTTACTTTCTGACCCATGTTTCGGATATGACACTTGATCAAGCTGTTGGTAATTAACTCTTTACCAAATTGTGGATTAGCGAAAAAGGAATTTATGGCCAATATTATTCGAGTATGTTAAAGGTCAACCCAAACGGAATTTTTTGGTCTAAAAATCCTTAAAAATCATAGTTCATACTTCACTTTGTATGAAAAAAATATTGAAACACACGTAATATGGGAGCAAGGTGGGCTTTTTCACACTTTCACAGCTGGGTTGATGACGTCACGCAGGGCAATTGCCTGAGAAAATATAGCGGATAACATGGAAAGCGAGTGCAGTCAGAGCTCCGATTCAGATGTCGATTCGAGCGATATCATTTCCTTAGATGGAAATATTTTTCGCCAAGAAGATGGAATAGACATAGAGGAGGATGATGACGGGCAAAACAACAGTTGTTTGAAGACCAACGAACGAATTCAGCCCTATCAATTTGAGCCGTACAGCTCCGATTCTGACAGTGACAACCATTCTGACAACGTGGAACTCGACGACGACAGGATTCGGATAGGTCGTTTGTTGAATACAGATTGGTATGCAACTTGACTGGAAACCTTATTATCGTCATCTATAAGACCAAATGTCCATATATTTCAAACTGTATTGAATGTAGAACGATTCTGTGATGTAAAGAACGAGCACGTCTGTGTTGTTGTTGTTGTTGTTGTTGTTACTGGCCGAGACGGCCTTTTCGAAGGGATAAACTCCGGGATTCGGCAGAATGGACAGTAAACTGTTGATAACTCTACTGATATACGTCCGATTTGAATTCTGTTTGTTTTCTCATAATCCCCATGAAATACCAATTTCAGAATTATGGTTTGATAAAAAACTTTGGACATTCATGGCGAAAAGCAAGCCGTGGTGAGTGAGTGTCGAAACGACGTGATGGATCGGCATTCACATTTGCTCAATTTTCGACAAATTACGTCAATTAAATTGAAATCGAATGATATTCCCACAATCTCAAATGTCAAAGGACTATGAAAGTATTATTATCACTTCTGTATCTACAGCCATTCACTCCAATTGGTGTTCAGAACCAAAAGGTGTTCAGAAAAAAAAAACATTAAAAGGCGACCGGTTTGCCCGATCACTGTACGATTGTGTCGTTGTCTGATCTACATGCACTCTCACGCTTGTAGGTAGACTAGACCCAGCCCCTATTTCATAATGTATTTGAAAGGGGAACAAAAGGGTGTAACTCTGCCTATTAGGAAATACTTCAAATAATTTTTTTTTTTTTTTTTTTTTTTTTTTTACTTATCAAACGTATATATATTTATGAAAGATCATTTTATTATTATTGTAATAGTATATATGAAATACAGACTCATCCAGTCTAACTTGTAGGTGTTCAAGCAACAAATGCCACATCATGGATAGCATTCTGAGCGTTCATTGGGGACGCGAGAGCGATCAGGGCATGTACAGCCGTCTCCCTGTCCGAGGCCTCGCTTGCCGGCAAGGTTCGTTCAGCCGATGTCCGTGGTAGATTCTCCTTTTTCCGATTTCTTTGCCGTCACATTCTGATTGTTCTTAGGTTTGATAGTTGGAATAGCTGTTCTCTTTAGTTTTGGTTTGTACCCGAATTCAACTGCTACGCTGTAGAGGTCCTCGAATGATGTCTTTCTGTCAAAATGTGCCGAGCAAATTATACGAGTACTGGCTCGGGCCCTCTTTCCACACCCTCGTGTTGCGTACAAATTTCGTCCAATTTTCAGCGATTTTCTCGTCTTTAGGCCACAAATGAATACTAACACCGTCCTCTGTAGTAAAACTGCAACCTCCCACTACACAACGTCGCGGCATATTTAACAAATGATGCCCCGATACTCCGAAAATCTCCAGAAATCAGCAGCTACTTATGACTGTGATATACGGCTTTAACATAGAGAATACAAGACGGCTGTCCCTCGGTGACGTCACAGCTCGAATTGACAGGAGAGCGATTTTCACCTTTCAAACTGCAATATCTCGCCAACCAGACGGCACAAAATTATGAAAAAATATCATTATTTTCAGAATCGAAAGGACTATTTTTTTATATTTTTGACCTCAGATCGTTTGGGTTGACCTTTAAGTTTATTTCATCAGTCGAGGTACCTATTTCCTGTTAAAAACCTGTGCAGGCTAGCTCAGTTCATAGTAGGCTCCATGTTATGATGAAAGCCTACTTGTACATGTATATTACATTGCTTGAAGTCCATTCAGGTCCGGCCCCCAAAACTGGGGCAGCAAAACAGAAAGCCCCCCCACTGTGCTGTGCGTTGCTGTGTTACATTGCTGAAGAAATTGCCTTTTAAACAGTGAAAACAAAGAAATGAGGAAAGTGAAGAGGTACATGTAATTGGAAATGCAGTATACAAAAAATATACATTAATAATGACCAAACAAGCCATTTCATGTAAAAAAAAAGTGAAATACAACTGAGCACTTAAAAAACATCAAGACACATCTACTATATTCCGCTTATGTAAAAGAACAACAAAAATAATTCAAAAGACAAAAACAAAGGTTATCAAGAAGAAAAAAACTTCCGAACTATTTCCTTCAGGGCAAGAACTTTGTTTTGTGCAAGAGTAAACCGGGCATTTCCAATTACAAGAGTTACAGCTCTCCTATATATATCTGGATGACCCTACAGGGTCATCAGACCTCAACGGGTCTACATCGATATATAAAAAAAACGATGATCTCTACATCATGGTACATTAGAACCAATACAAAGCTAAAATAAGCGATCCTCGCAGCCTGACAGGCGAAGGACCAGGGGCCGCCTAGGCCCCGGAAGCTCCAGGGTCTCGGGTTGCCGGAGATGCGTTTTACGCGTTTTCCCGGAAATAAATCTGAACATAATGTATATAGATTTATGGTTCTATTTTCACATTCGTTTCGCAAAAACACGCTTTGATATTGAAGAATATGCCGGACTCCATTTGGACTTCCTGGTTTACCACAAACAAAACAGGCCTATAACACACCACTACACGTCCTGGCTCTCTATCTGTAATTTTTATGTGGGGACATGGTCAGTTAGGAGTGCCGAAAAGTGGGGGGCCCAAAGATATTCGGCCCCCCTAAATCAAAAGTCCCCCCCCCCCGCTTCCGACGCCACTGATGATGTCCAGTATATTATTATGTATGTTTGTAAATAAGTTGGAAGAAGATCGTTAATAAAAAAAAAAGTTTAAAACAAAATTTATTTGAAGAAAAAATAAACCCATTCATCTACCATCAAACATCTTGTAATATATTGGCAAAACTTAATGGCAAAGTGGAGTGACAACACAACACGAGGTTTCCAGATTAAACTCGGGAACAAGACAAAACTTTATTGTCTCCTTACAACTGAGGTGCGGATAACTCTAATGGCAATGTGTCAACATCACACATATTACACTTCCCCTCTTAAGATAGCAAACATAAAATGAGGTGAACACCAAGGATTAATTGTCGAATATAACATAACATGAAAAATTCACCTGAAGTAACTTCTCAATGTCTGTAGTGTCCCAGTTGTACATTATCAGTTACACAATAGAATCAATGGGCTCACAGAACCGGAGATACAGAACATTATAAATGTAAGTGGTCCTTGACGCATCTATTTCGGGTATGTTTACATTTAACATAACAGTTCACAAATCAAGTCTCTGTGGTGGCTTGATCTCTCGCCGTTCGCGGCGTACAGCAATCGGAATGATTGGTTCTGAGTCAAATGATGTAGGACTACATGTAGAAACATGTGTTGATGTTTCAGCCAGAGTGCTACGTTGACAACCACTATTGTTTGGGAGTGCTGATTCTGGCTGTATAACAGCAGCTGAGGAAATTACATGACTGACCAATGGGACTGGTGTGACTCGCTCTGAACCTAAATTCACATTAACATCATTTCCCCCCTCTTCCACATAGCAAGGCCGTACCTGGTCAAGGTACTTGCCAACTAATTTACCATTACCAGCTGACCTAATCACAAATATATTGGAACTCAAACGTTCCACTACTGTACCTTGGATCCAGAGTGGACCCCTGAGATAGTTTCGAACAAACACTCGTTGGTTAACACAAATATCTCTATCTTTAGCATGACAGTCGTGGTATAATTTCTCTTTCTCTTGTCTGTGCTCAATCTTGGACTTCAAGTTTGGATGAACCAAACATAAAGGTATACGGAGCTGACGACCAAACATCAGCTGAGCGGGTGCTATCCTAGTGGTGGTATGGGGAGCATTTCTGTAGGTGAAAAGAAAACGTGACAATTTTGTTTTCAAAGTACCACTGGTCATTTTTTTAGACCACGTTTAGCCGTTTTCACAGCTCTTTCCGCCAGGCCATTAGAGGCTGGTTTAAAAGGCGCACTGAACACATGTTGCCATTCTTTTCACAAAACTCGGCAAACTCTGAACTAGCCAGGCTGGGCCTATTATCCGACACCAAAGTGTCAGGATGCCATACTTGTATCTAATTCCGCTTAACCCGGGGCTAGGAGCCGTATGAGCCCATGTACTTCAAGATCCTCATGGTACTCATATGAACAGTCACAATCAAAGCGTGACTGAGATACATCATTCTTTAGATGACGACTTTACAACGAATATTATGGATTAAGAATACTGATCAGCGATACGGATTTGATATTTTTGGAACATCATGGTGTCTTGCCGGCATCATTCAAAACTGTTGACCGATTCTCTCTTGCAGGAAACAAGTCTATGTTTATGTATACTATGATTGTCTTTTTGAATTTGATGCTAATACTGTTATATGGAATATGGAGTAGGTCTTTGGATTATGGACGCGGATATTCTCTAATGGACGACGGCTGAATTATGAATGACGGACCAGACGCTTGTAAACACAGAAAACATATTTTTCAACTTCTCTAGGGTTGCTGTAGTTGTGATGGAGATAATAATTTCCACCTCTATCCATTTTGATTTTGCATCAACTACAACCAGAAGCATCTTACCCAAGAAGGGGCCAAAAAAATCAATGTGCACTCTGGACCATGTGTTTTCGGGCCATTCGGGCCTGGCCACCAAACATATCCTCTGGCAATAGCCTTCACAACAGACATTCCAGGATGTGATTCATGCAACTCATTCAAGAACAGCCTTTGACCTTTGACCGGTATTACAACCCTTGACCCCCACAAGATACAACCATCTTGTGCGCTCAACGCATCCCTACGTTTAACATAGGATTTGTAATCAGACTGCTCAACATCAGACAAACTCTGAAGAGTTTCCCAGTGACCATTCAATATACAGTGGCGTACATGTGACAGTAATGGATCTTTATCCGTCCATAAACGGATCTGACGTGAACTAACAGATGACTTCTCGTTATTGACAAGCTCTATCATCATGACTATGTCACCTGGAATTACCTCGTTTACATCGGCACAAGGCAGAGGTAGCCTGCTTAAGGCATCGGCTGAAAAATTCTGGCTTCCAGGTCTATAGCTCATGGTATAATTGTAGGCAGCCAGTGTTAGTGCCCATCTCCGAATTCTTGCAGATGCCATAGGTGGTATAGCTTTACTTTCATTAAACAAAGCTAACAGTGGTGTGTGGTCTGACATGAGTACATACTGTTGACCGTACAGGTACTGGTGAAATTTTCTAACATCAAAAATACAGCTTAATCCCTCTTTTTCTACCACACCGTAGTTTCGCTCAGCTTTGGATAGAGTGCGCGATGCAAAGGCAACAGGCGATTCAGTACCATCAGGGTTAGTATGTGCCAACACTGCTGAAATACCATATGCCGAGGCATCACACATAAGTACAATTTCCCTGTTTGGGTCAAATGAACTAAAAGAGTGTCAGATCATAACATCTCTTTGGCTTTAACAAATGCATTTTCCTCAACACTTGACCAGCACCATTTGACATCTTTTCTTAGCAGCCTATTGAGAGGCTCTAGTACAGTTAAGCTATCAGGTAAGAAAGGTGAATAATGATTCAACATGCCCAGGAAGGACCTCAACTCAGTGGTATTGGTGGGGGGAGGTGCTTCCTTGACAGCTTGTACCTTCTCCTCGGTTGGAGTTATACCAGAAGCACTGATTTTGCGGCCTAGATACACTATTTCCTTTGCGAAAAACGCACATTTAGCCAGTTTTAACCTCAGTCAATGTTTAGAGAGTCTTCTGAGTATTTCCTCCAGATTGGCTCGGTGAATCTCCTCTGTCTCACCTGTACACAGGATGTGATCCTGGAAAACCACAGTGTTGCGGATGCCCTTAAGGATATTCTCCATCTGACGCTGGAAAATACTGGGCGCTGACTTTACACCATAGGGAACCCGATTGTACGAAAATAAACCCTTGTGCGTATTTATGGTTGTGTAGACTTTTGAGTCCTCGTCCAGTTTCATCTGTTGATACGCGTTGGACAAATCCAGTTGGGTGAAAGTTTTTCCACCTGCCAAGTTGGCGAATAAATCATCAATCTTGGGGACAGGATATCTGTCCAGCTGAGACACTTTATTCACAGTTACCTTGTAATCTCCACATATGCGGACACTCTCTCCATTGACTTGATTACTGGAACAATTGGGCATGCCCACTCACTTGACTCTACTGGAGAGATTACTCCATCACGTTGGAGGCGGTCAAGCTTTATTTCAATCTTCTCCTTTAACATGTAGGGAACCGACCGAACCTTGTGAAAAATGGGCTTGGCCTATTTATCCACATAGATTTTTGCTTTTGGACTATTGTAGGTCCCTCAGCCAGGCTCAAATACTTCTGGAAACTTAGACGTAATGTCATCAGCACTCGCTCGATTGAGATATTGCCAGTTCAGCTGTATTTTTTTCAACCAATCCCTACCAAGTAAAGTAGGGCCACGGCCTGCGACAATCAACAAAGGCAAAGATTTCTCGGTATCGCGATACCTCACGTCAACGTCTATCTTTCGCTTAATGTCCACATGTTGACCAGTATATGTTCCAAGAACTGCGTCAATAGGATTCAGAACCGGTCGTTGGTCATTTGACCACAGTTGATTAAAGGTGTCTTCACTCATGATTGATAAGCTTGCTCCAGTGTCAAGTTCCATAGATACAGGCATTTGGTCAATTTTTAGATCAACAGTTATAGGCTTGTTGCTAGATGAAGCCTTATAAAACAGAGTGTAAGCCTCTCTTGCATCACTTCCTTGTTCATCACTAGATGTGGGACTTTTTGCAACATAGTTGGTCGGTTGCTGAGAAGAACGGCCCTGATGAGCTGACCGACGATAACGTTTCTTCGGGCCAGCTTTACCTTTGGATAGGCATCGACGTTCTAAGTGACCCTTTATGTGACATGAATTGCAAGCAAAGTTTTGGTATTTACAGGCCGCCGCAGAATGTGATCCACCACATCGAAAACACTCAGCGCGTCGCGAGTTACTCGCCTGGGTGTATTGTCCGAAGACGAGGCTCCCTGGGTTTTCATCTGATTAACAGATTCATCTATTCCCGTATGCCCCGAAACTGATGTGGCGCGTGACAGATCTTTGACATTTTTATCAGCAGTTTGCATGGAGTTGGCGATTTCCGCTGCACGTTTATAATTGAGGGTCGATTCTGCCAGTAAGCATCGCTGGATTTGACCATCGTTGATGCCTACAACGAGAAACAACGAGACGATCACGTAACATGTCCTCAAGAGTAGCCCCGTACTCGCAAGGTTCCGCCAGGTGTCTCAAATCCGCTATGTATTCCGACACGTCCTGTGCAGCTGCGCGAAAGTGACCATTAAACTTGCACCGGCTCACAATAACACTGGCCTTCCGTTCCTGGTGATTTTTGATAAGGTGCGTCAGTTCTTTGTAAGATTTATCCGTGGGCTTAGCCGGTGCGAGCAAGTCTTTCATCACACCATATACTTTCGACCCACAAACTGTTATCAAAATGGCGCGCTTTTTAGAAGGGTCCGTCACGTCATTGGCCAAAAAATATTGGTCTAGTCTTTCCAAAAAATCGAGCCACTTGTCACCCTCTTCGTACTCCTTCAATACGCCAAAAACGTGCCATTTCAAGTCCCGAGTGGGTTTCAGCTCCGTTCCTCGTCGCCAGTTGTATTATATTGGCAAAACGTAATGGCAAAGTGGAGTGACAACACAACACGAGGTTTTCAGCTTAAACTCGGGAACAAGACAAAACTATTGTCTCCTTACAACTGAGACTTACAAGCCAGGGGCGAATAACTCTAATGGCAAAGTGTCAACATCACTCACATTACACATCTAACAAGCAGCCCGTCAGACAGTCCGTCCGTAAACAATTCTTGTTATCGCGATTTCTCAGGAACTACTTTATGGATCTTTCTCAAATTTGGTACACAGGTTTCCCTTGGGGTCTAGTTGTGCAAGACACCTTTTCTGGTCCGATTCGAAAATCCAATATGGCCACCAGGCAGCCATCTTGGATTTCCCCATGAAACCTTATCGCGATTTCTCAGGAACTACTGCAGAGATCTTTCTCAAATTTGGTACACAGGTTCCCCTTGGGATCTAGTTGTACAAGATACCTGTTCTGGTCCGATTCGAAAATCCATTATGGCCACCAGGCGCCCATCTTGGATTTTCCCATGCAACTTTGTTATCGTCAGAAAATACTGCATGGATCTTTCTCAAATTTGGTACACAGGTTCCCCTTGAGGTCTAGTTGTGCAAGATATCTTTTCTGGTCCGATTCCAAAATCCAATATGGCCACCAGGCAGCCATCTTGGATTTCCCCATGAAAATTTGTTATCGTGATTTCTCAGGAAATACTGCATGGATCTTTCTCAAATTTGGTATACAGGTTCCCCTTGGAGTCTAATTGTGCAAGATACCTTTCCTCGTCCGATTCGAAAATCCAATATGGCCACCAGGCGGCCATCTTGGATTTTCTCATGCAACCTTGTTATCGTGATTTCTCAGGAAGTACTGCATGGATCTTTCTTAAATTTGGTACACAGGTTCCCCTTAGGGTCTGGTTGTGCAAGATATCTTTCCTGGTCCGATTCGAAAATCCAATATGGCCACCAGGCAGCCATCTTGAATTTCCCCATGAAACTTTATCGTCATTTCTCACGAAGTACTGCATGGATCTTTGTCAAATTTGGTACACAGGTTCCCCTTGTCTTCTAGTTGTGCAAGATACCTTTTTCGGTCCGATTCGAAAATCCAATATGGCCACCAGGCGCCCATCTTGGATTTTCCCATGCAACTTTGTTATCGTGATTTCTCAGGAAGTACTGCAGAGATCTTTTGCAAAGTTGGTACATAGCTTCCCCTCGGGGTCTAGTTGTGCAAGATACCTTTTTTGGTCCGATTCGAAAATTCAATATGGCCGCCAGGTGGCCATCTTGAATTTCCCCTTGAAACACTGTTATCGTGTATTCTCAGGAAATATTTCATAGATCTTTCTGAAATTTGATAAACAGATCCCACATGGGGCCTAGTTGTGCAAGATACCTTTTTTGGTCCGATTGGAAAATCCAAGTTACGCTTCAAATTAATACGGTATTCCCGATGTGTGACATTGCATCACAAGAGTCGGCGGATCAAACGATGGGGCATATTTATATATTGACTATAGAGAATATCCACACCTTCACCTTCCATATTAAGGAGTTCAAATAATTCGGAATTAAAATGTATTTCTTCAAATTTTAAATCAGTTTTCTTTAGTCCATGCAGTTGCAAGTGAACTGCCCCGCCCTTTCGTATGCCAGCGGTTCGGCTACATGAAGAGACTTCACTCTCGTGACTCAACGTCACAACTCGACAACTGTAGACTACTGCATGTTTCGATCCAAGGGAGATAATCAGGATTCAGGCACTTTAGAAGTTTCAACATTACTGCGTGGACCGGGTCCCTTCAGTATTAAGCATTGTACCATCTTACTATTTTCGAGCATGGTACATGTATCTAAAAAGAGATATCTCAAACTAGCCCAGTAAACAGAACAGAATTAGCATTCGTTGCTAACTATAAAATCTTAAGTATGTTTCATAGCTCATGCCAACGTGTCAAAGAGATTTGCCTTTGCTTCCAGTACCCAATGATGACACGTACAAATAAATAAATAAAAAAATACTACAAAACGAAGACGAAGGACCCTCCGTACATGTACATTCACTTTCACACTAACTTTGCTCATTTCTCTTGTATTATAACAACCGACATAAGTACAGTTTCTAGAAATCTTGAAACCCTGAAACTTAGATTATATCTTGGTGTTTTTCAGTGTCTCTTTTTCGATCTTTTTCGCCCAGATTCGAAATTCTGTAAACAAAATTACAAATCAATCGTTTGTTCTTAATAACAATGGACAAAAAGATCCTCTTGTCATTAGCTTACAATTATCGGACAATGGTGGGCGCCAAGATCCTTCAGGATCTCTCGTTTATAACAGTTCTCTGTCGAAAATGTAGTATTTGCTATGAGTTTCTCGATTCTGTATTGTTTCTTGGAATTTCTGAAGAAGGATATTAATATGTAATGTCGAGTTTTTGAATTTATTGATATAAATATATCTTTTCGCAATCAACATCAGGGTGTTCAGCAAGTATTGCTGCATATCCCAGCCACATATTATTTTATCATTTGTAAGATAACACTACTTTGACTGTATCATTTAGCCATCTCTGCATATCAGATCACCGTTTTTTAACCATTGGGCAAAGAATCATCAAATGTTCTATACTTTCTTTTTCTTCTTTGAAGTAGGAACACAGGTTATCATTTCTTTTTCCTATTTTTGCAAGAAGGAATTTGTACAGAGAATTCTGTGTACAATTTTATATTGAAAATCACGGAGTTTTGTTTCCGGGAGTACTTTTAAAGTTATTTGCATAAGTTATCCCCAGTCTATATCTGAACATGGCTTCAAGATTTCATTCCAGGCTTCTATGGACTTGAACTGCACTGTACTATCCATGTTATTTAGTACATCATAGAATATTCTACCACCTCTTTTTTGCCTTATTAATATTTTTTCTCAATCCCTAAAACTGGTGAATGCATGTCAGTAACTGGAGAACTTCTTGGCAATATATCCTTCCAGTGCTTCGGGATCGATTTTAATAAATGTGTGTAGTCTCAAAATGTTCCTTTTATTCCATATTTTCTTTTTAGTTCAACAAATTCTAAAAAAAAACCTCGTAAATTAACAATATCACGTACGTATTTGATACCATTTTTGAGCCAATCTTAATCAATTAAAATCCTATATGCTTCTCTATCGTATGGTCGCTACAGGATCTTATACTCGCCGATCTCCCTCCGTGTTCTGTGATGTCATGTCATGAATATGCAGTGTTGCAAGCGGACCAATCACATCCGTTTTAGTAGCGGCATTTCCACTCCGAAAAGATGACATCGGCTCCCGCGCTGTTTCATGCCAGACGTCTGGATTAAATGACATTAATTTAAACGGGAATTATACTATCTATAAATGACGACATTATGACAGGGGAAGTCCTAAAAAAGCAACGACGAAACATCCGAGCTAAGTATGCATGCAGCGCACAACTGTCAGCTAGAAATGAGAAATTTCAGAGAATACAGAAGATGGGCTACGATTGGTCAAGAGTTTGAAGACCCAGATGTAAACAAAACACGGAGGGAGATCGGCGAGTATAAGATCCTGTAGCGACCATACGATAGAGAGGCATATAGGATTTTGATTTATTAAGATTGTTTTTGAGCCAATTTTTAATAATAATTGACTGCTTCAATTTTCTGTTGAGCCACAAAGGTTCGTCCAAAATATCTGATATAGGTTTTGGATTAAGCTTGACACGCAGTTGTTTGCAGACAAAAAAAAATGTGTCTTTCCAAAGAGGATTTGATATATTATCAATTACTTTATTAAGATAGTTATCACCCATATTCCATAAATTCGGTGTTTCGGACAACTCGCTGTTTATAATATTTTGCCATTTTCTATTCTGGGAAAGAAGACGTTTTTTAAACCATGTATATAATTTGTCATGTTAACCATCCTCAGTCCGCCATGCTTGTAATCAAGGGTCAAAATATTCCTTTTTATTCTATCATTTCCTCCATTCCATATAAACTTAAATAAAATCGAATTAAGCTCTTTAACAAATTCGTCGGGTGGGTTTGGTGAGGCAAGAAAGAGTTAATTTTGATAGTGCCATTGATTTTATAACTGTGATCTTCCCTAAGAGAGTGAAGTTGCGTGTCTTCCATCTGCTGAATTCTCTTTTAAGATCTTCTAACTTCGCCAGATAATTGATTTTCCATATTTGATTGAAATTTGTAGAAGATAATTCCACCCCGAGCATATTGAATTGAGTAACCCAGTCCAATTTTTCGTCTTGGCACAGCTTTAATTCGGATCCTGTCAAAGAGTCGATCCAAATTGCTTTAGTTTTATCAATGTTAAATTTTAATCCAGTTATCTTATAAAACAGCTGCAGGATGTTTAATGACCGTTTAAGCGAAGAAGCAGAACCGTCAAGAGTTAGCTGAGTGTCGTCTGCATATTGAGTTATTTTATATTATACATCTCCCATAGTTATACCTTCAACTTGTGTGTCTGTTCTTATCATAATTCCTAATATCTCTGCACATAAAAGAAACAAATATGGGGATATAGGGTCACTTACTCTACAACCACGTGAATTCTGAAAAAAAGTTTGATAAGTGACCATTTTGGACAACACAAGTACGAAAATTACTATAAAATGTCTGAATCCAGTGTCTAATGGACTCACCAAATTTATCAACTTTTAGAACTTCGTCAGTAAACTTCCAGGACACCGAATCGAAAGCTTTTTCGAAATCTATAAGTAGCAGTAAGCCTGGGATATCACTATTTTTAGTAGAGAGCATAAGATCATGAACTAATCTTACATTCTCTCCAATATATCTATCTGGCATAAAACCCCTCTGGTCCTCATGAATAAGTTGATTCAAAACTAATTTTCGTCGATTTGCAATACAAGATGATGCTAGCTTATATGTTATACATTTAAAAGGATTATTGGTCTCCAGTTTTTTAGAGTGTCTCGGGGTTTACCAGGTTTCGATAGACAGGATATTATATCTTGTTTTTGTAATCGATAATTCCCCTTTTAGTCGGCCGGCCAAAGACCTCAAAAACACTTTTAAAAACTTTCGATGACATTTTTTGTTACAAATGGGTACCCATGCTAAATTAGTTCTTTGTGTGGTGGGGATCATGGTAGGAGGGGCTACCACCCTGATTTTGGTCAACTAAGGTCATTTTGGGGTCACTTTAGGGGTCAAATAAAGTCAAAAATGTGTAAAAATCGGTTATAAATTAACATCCACCGTATTGTTTGTTACCAGTGAGTATCTAAGCTGAATTAGTTGTACGTAAGGTGGAGTGTAAGGTAGTCATGGATAAAACGTTTAATATTAGATTTAAGGTCATTTTAAGGTCACTTTTGGGTCAAATGAGGGCAAAAATTGGCGAAAATCAGTTATAAATTAATATGCACCATACTAATTGTTACGATTGGCTATTCAAGTTGAATTAGTCGGCCGGCCGACTAAAAGGGTTGGATGTAGTAATCGATAACACGTTAATAATTAGAATTATGGTCATTTTGGGGTCACTTTTGGGTCGAATGAGGTCAAAAATTGGTGAAAATCGGTCATAAATTAATATTCACTTTACTAATTGTTACGAATGAGTATCCAAACTGAATTTAGTAGTATTTAGCGTAAGGTTTAAATTAGTCATAGATGATACGTTAATTATTCAAATTTTTGGGTAAATGAGGTCAAAAATGGGTACAAATCGGTTATAAATTAATATCCACAATGCTAATTGTTACGAATGGGTAGACAGGCGGAATTAGTTGTATGTAGTGTACGGTTTAAGGTAGGTATAATAACCATTATGTAACCATTATCTTGTCTGTCGATGATTATTTTTCTAGCTGATGATTGAAAGAATAGGGCTAAAATAGGCACATAAATAGTCAGATCGATCTGTTTTCTGAAGGGGCTTGGCTACTTTCAGCTTCATGTAATCACAATACCTTGAATTATAAGAGCAAAATGAAAATATGTCTCAGATGAACCAACATTTTCACCATTTTGAATTTAATAATTGTACCTCAGCTGAAGATTATACCAACAGAAAAAATAGGCATAAGTAATAAGCTGTGGCGTTATTCTGCTCAATTTAAACAAGTTTGTACCTTGAATAAAAATATTATACGGTAACATGAAAAAAGAAGAATTTCCGGATGACTCCTTATGATCGTCATTTTGAATTTAATCTGACGTCTAAGCAAATCGATTCAAAATGGGCAAAAGGTATCTGGCTATGATGTTAGACCCTTCGGTTTTGATAAATGTGCACAATCAACTAAGAATAATGCATTGGTATACACAAGCAACATGAAAAAGCAGGAGTTTCAGATAACCCCACATAGCTGCCATATTGAATTTGAGCATCGTATTTTGATCTTGGGGATATCCAAATAGATTCAAAATGGGCGCATGTTGTTAGGCTATGCTGAGAAATCCCCTCGTTCTGATAAATTTGCACAATGAGCGAAGAATAATGCCTTGAAGTAAACGAGCAACATGAAAAAATATGATTTTCAGATGACCCCATGTGTCCACCATCTTGAATTTGACCATCAAATCTTGATCTTAGGGATACGTAAGTAGATTAAAAAAGAGCATAGGTTGTTGGGCTATGCTTGGAGATCCCACAGTTTTGATAAATTTGCATAATGGGCTAAGAATAATGCCTTGAACTTTACGAGCAACGGCCAAAGGTGTGGTTTTCAGATGACCCCATATGGCCGCCATTTTTAATTTGACCATCAAATCTTGATCTTAGGGATATGTTAATAGAATCAAAATGGGCATAGGCTGTTAGGCTATGCACAGTAATCCCTCTGTTTTGATCAATTTTCTCAGTGAGATAAGAATAATGCTTTGAACTACGTGAGTAACAGGTGATTTTCAGATGATCCCATATGGATGCCATTTTGAATTTGATCATCGAATCTTAAACTGCAGGGTATGTATATAGATTCAAAATGGGCATAGGATGTTGGGCTATGCTTAGAAATCCCTAGGTTTTGCTAAATTTGCATAAGAGCTAAGAATAATGGCTTGAACTACACGAGCAATAACCAAAAGTGTGATTTTCATATGACCCCATATTGCCGCTATCTCGAATTTGACCATTAAATATTGATTTTTGGCATAAGAAAATAGATTCCAAATGAGCATAAGATGTTAGGCTATGCATAGAAATTCTCAGTTTTGATAAATTTGCTCAGTGAGGTAAGAATACTGCCTTGAATTCCACGAGCAATAGGAAAAAGTGGGATTTTCAGAAGACCCCATATGGCCCCCATTTTGAATTTAATTATCAAATCTTGATCTTTGGGATATGTAAATAGATTCAAAATGGGAATAGAATGTTGGGCTATGCTTAGAGATCCCTCGGTTTTGAAAAATTCGCATAATGAGCTAAGAAAAATGCCTCGAACTTTTCGGGCAACGGACAAAAGTGTGATTTTCTGATGACCCTGTATGGTCGACATTTTGAATTTGACCATCAAATCTTGACATTTGGCAAATGTAAGTAGATACTAAATGGGAATAAGATATTAGGCTATGTATAGAGACCCCTCGGTTTTGATAAATTTGCGCAGTGAGGTAAGAATAATGCCTTGAATGTGATTTTCAGATTACCTCACCTGTCCGCCATTTTGATTTCAAACATTATATTTTAAGCTGAGAATTAAGCAAACACATTCAAAATAGGCGAAAGATGCGAGGCTTTGATGGAAGATTTCTTTGTGTTAACTAATTTGTGCAATGGGCTAAGAACAATGCCTATTATATGAATAACATGAAAAATGGCGATTTATGAATGAACCCACATGAGCGCTATTTTGAATTAACGCATGATCGTTAATCACTAGAATTACAGAAATAAGCCCAAATATAATATTCCGTAACTACGGAAAGTGGTTGCTCTCGATTTTTTATCATTCTGGTGATACCGCGAATGTTCAAAAGGGCACTAAATTTCCGAACCCTGTATCACCCAGGCCAGAAAGGGTTAACTCAAACTACTTCAAACCCGAGAAAGAAAATTTCGGACCAACAATTATCTTGATCGGGAAGGTCCAGTCTATACGAAAATGGATGTTGCCAAAATTGACAAAAATACTGAATTACCCAACACTAATATCTTATAATTCACCCCGTAGAACTATTTCAGATTTGATATCCATTTCTTTTACAAGGGATTTCACACAAAAGTGCTTTAAATTGTTTTAAGGCCCATTTTTTGGCCATCTTTTGATGTTATTTGACCTCGAAATGACCTAATATTAGCATCAAATTGCCAAAGTTGTCTTAGTTTCCACCCTACCTTGAACCATACTGCATACAAAAGTGAATAACAAACAGCACAAAATATATGAAATAAAACCGAATTTTCCCTCATTTTTGACCTCATTTGACCCTTAAAATGACCTTAAAATGACCTCAATTCCAATAATTAACGAGCCAGCCATACCTGCGCTAAAGCCATACAGTACATAAACCCAATTTAGCGTGGATAGCCATTGGTAACAAACATCACAAAGGAAATTAATTTAGGAGCGACTTTTACCAATTTTGACCTTATTGTTCCCCGCCGCAACGCGGCCGGGGACTTTAAAATGGTTCTTGCTTCTTTGTGTCCGTGGATGTCCGTGAATGTCCGTGTACGTCCGTGCATGTCTGTTCGAATTTTCCGCAAGCGATAACTTCCCAACGCTTTGTTGGATTCTTCCGAAATTCGGCATACGCATTCCTTGCGACAAGACGCCAGTTGGTATTGCATTTTAGCAACATCTGCCTGAAGGTGGCGCCACTGGGTCAAAATGGATCTTGGTTCATGGATGTCCGTGTACGTCCGTGCATGTTTGTTCGAATTTTCCGCAAGCGATAACTTCCTAACGCTTTGTTGGATTCTTCCGAAATTCGGCATACGCATTACTTGCGACAAGACGCCAGTCGGTATTGCATTTCAGCAACATCTGCCTGAAGGTGGCGCCACTGGGTGAAAATGGATCTTGGTTCATGGATGTCCGTGTACTTTCGTGCATGTCTGTTCATATTTTCCGCAAGCGATAACTTCCTAACGCTTTGTTGGGTTCTTCCGAAATTCGGCATACGCATTCCTTGCGACAAGATGCCAGTCGGTATTGCATTTCAGCAACATCTGCCTAAAGGTTCCGCCACTGGGTCAAAATGGATCTTGGTTCATGAATGTCCGTGTACGTCCGTGCATGTCTGTTCGAATTTTCCGCAAGCGATAACTTCCTAACGCTTTGTTGGATTCTTCCGAAATTCGGCATACGCATTCCTTGCGACAAGACGCCAGTCGGTATTGCATTTCAGCAACATCTACCAGAAGGTGGCGCCACTGGGTCAAAATGGATCTTGGTTCTTTGTGTCTGGGGATGTCTTTGCTATGAAATCATTCTATTCCACATCATATGATTTTTCTCTAAAGCTTTTGCATGAACCATATTTTATTTCAGAAGTATAATATGAAATAACTGGCTGGAAATCCCCGAGGTACTGAACCCCTAGTTTTTTTAATTTCGTGTCATCTTAAATGAAGGACAACATTTCCTTCAATTTTGCTATAAAATAATTGCATTTCACATCACATGATTTACCCTAAAGCTTCTGCACAACCATTTGTGTCCACACATGTACATGTAACTTACTATATTAATTACAACTGAGTTCCTGAAGTTCGGGTGCACACTGTGCATTTGATCAATTTCCTGAATTGAATTGAAATCAACCTTGCTGGTCTTCAGACTAACAGTTGATGGCATACAGTTGTCAGTGCGGTTGTTCATGTACAGCAAGCTTTCTATGGCTTTCATGTCCGCACACCACCACTACCCTCCAGGAAAGCATGTCCCCACCCCCAGGGTGCCGAGCCGCATCCTCTATCTCCCAAACTAGCCCTCGCCCGACCCTCATATATTGTGTTTGAGCATATATATCTCCAAAATATCTTGGCAGAAAGTTGAAATTTGTGTGTAGTCTGCAATATTGGTATAATTCTGCCACCCGTCAATGAATTGCAACCCCAAAAGGTTTCAATTTATCAGGCACAGACCCATGTTTTTATCTCCCGGCCAATTTTGGCCATGGGATATTGTCGTCGTCTTGTACGTCCGTCTGTCCGTACGTCCGTTCGTGAGCGAGATAGCCGGAAAACGGTTCCACTGTTGAATTCCAAATTTGGTATGCTTATTTACCTAGTCAAGGACCAGAAGCCTATTGAATTGGGACCTGATTGGGTCGAAAACTTGGCGGCCATCTTTAGTTTTATGCAAAATGGATAATGATCCATATCTCGGAAACCATTCAACTGTTCAATACGAAATTTGATATACATTATCGATACATCAAGCAATTTTCAGTGAATTACCAAACAGGCTTTTCCGATTAGCTGGAAACCCTGGAGGCCATCTTTAATGTATGTGAAATCGATAATGATACATATCTCGGTTACCATTCAATTGTTTTATATGAAAGTTGGTATATATCATCGATACATCCAGATACTTTGAATCTGGACCTGATTGACCGAAAACCTTGGCGGCCATCTTTAATTTATGCAAAATCATTAATGATCTCTATCTCCGATTCCGTTGAAGTGCTCGATGTAAAATTTGGTATACATCATCGATGCATCAAGAGACTTATGATGAATGACAGATCTGGTTTCTCTGATTGGGCGGAAATCTTGGCAGCCATCTTTAATTTATGCAAAATCTTTAATGATGTTTATCTCTGGTACCATTTAAGTGTTCTATAAGAAACTTGGTTTACAGCGTCGATGTATGAAGAGACTTGCATTAATGAATAACCACATCAGTTGCTCTGAGTGGCGGGAAGGATGTGCGGCCATCTTTAATTTATGCAAATTCATTAATGATCTCTATCTCTGATACTGTTCAAATGCTCAATGTAAAATTTGCTATACATTATCGATGCATCAATAGATTTATGTAATGAATACCGGTTTCTCTGATTGGATGGAAACCTTAGGGGCCATTTCTAATTGCAAAATTTTTGATAATCCTAATATATTTGTCACTTGACTGCTTGGTGTTCCTGACATCTTGGTTCAAATTGAATACATTATGAATGGCTGGCGCCCAGAGCCGAGGGGTTTTCAGATGTGCAGCTTCGTATTGTATTGGCAAGCGGGTCCCTTGCCTATAGATCTTGCTTAGAATTGTTTTTCGTGCCAAACCGCCTCTGGGTGGCGCCACCTGGAGACCAAGTTAAAATTGCATCTCCAGACAATAACATTTGAAAACCTTAAGGATTCTTTCCAAATTTGGTGTGTGGGTACCTTGCCTCAAGATCTGGCTTGAGAATGTTTTTTGTGTTGATTTGTGTACAGGGGGCACCACATGAAAGCTAAATTAAGTGTTTCCAGACAATAAATTTTGAAAACTTTGACCCATTCATTCCAAATTTGTTGTGTAGGTACCGCACCTCAATTTCTCGTTTGGGATTGTTTTTCATGCTGATCCACATATAGGTGGCGCCACCTGGAGACAAATTTAAAATTATATTCCCGGACAACAACTTTTTGAAACTTGAATGAATTTTTTCCAAGTTTGGTATTGTTTTTATTGTTTTTCTTGTCGATCTAATCATAGGCGGCGCCACCGGTAGGCCAAGTTAACATTTTCTATTTCCAATGTCAAGGAATCTTGCCTCAAGATCTCGGTTGGAATTATTGCATAATTTCCATGCTTCAATGCATGGAAACTATATTACAGAAGCAACTTTCAGTCAACCGTTCTGAGTTGATCTTAAAACTTGGGAAGGCAGAACGACCCTTCCGCATCCAACGCCTATGAAGCAGCAGTTGCCTCCCTCATGTATATCCCCTGAGACCAACAATGCTAAAAAATATTGCTGCCATTTCGGCGGGGGACCTAGCATCCTCTGGTTGCTTGTTGGACTCCAAAAGTGACCCCGAAATGACCTTTAATGTCCCAAATCCGGGTGGTATCCCCTCCCACCTTGAACCCTAACACACAAAGAACCAATTTAGCATCGGTACCCATTTGTAACAAACAATGCCATCAAAAGTTACATTTCGTGTCCTTGGCCGGTCTACTATTTCATGTAGGCTAAATTTATTGACCGTAGAACTAGTTGGCCCAATTCTTTCCAAAACATTTTGAAAAATTCGTCTGGAAATCCATCGATGCGTGCGCTTTTGTCGTTTTTGATATTTTTCAAGCCTACGCTAAGTTCTGTAAAGCAATAGACTCTTTTGTGCTGAGTGTCGGCATTTCTAATGTAAGGAGTATTCCTTATTTCGGTTGCATCTATCTGATATCTGTTAGTGTAAAGTTTTTCATAATATAATTTTTGTTCATTTAGGATTTTCTGGTTGTCAAATACTTCTTCTCCATTATCCAATGTTAGTTTCGCTATAACCTTATTTGTGTAATGTGTTTTTTTCCAAACCCAGAAAGTATTTTGATGGTTTTTCACCCATACCAGCCCACTGTGCCTTTGTTCTAGCTATAATTCCTTTTATATTTTCATTCCGAATATTATGCAACTTTGATTTTACATCGTTTAATTCATTCAATCTTTCAATGTTTATATTTAAAAAATCTCTTTCTATCTACCTTTCCAATGATTCAATTTGTTTTTCAATGTCATTTCCTTCTTCAATTTTTGTCGGGTTTACCAAGGGTAAACCCTACATTAGTATCACTCTTCAGTTTTTCTTTTTTCTTCTGCACATGTGTAGTTTTGATCTCCTGCCCGGAGACTGTTCTCATTTGATGCCCCTTACAGCATTAATAAAAACATATCGTTCTGACAGTCATACGTATTTGCAATGCACGGCAGCAAGTGCATTGAACGTGATAATTTGGACATTATCGCAGTAAATTTTATCTTTCCAATTTCTTTTAAGACTTGCCTTTCCAATCTATTTTATGCGCTATCATTTGTTACGGCGGTAAGGGTCATTCTCCACGGTCCATTTTCATTCTAACGGAAACATGGTAATGAGATAATTGTGTAGAAGCGCGGATAAACTCAGGCAGTCATGCATCATTTTCCACCCGATGTTGATCAGATCTATCGTTGTTCAGATAAGGAAGTTCGTCTTTGAGCAGTGAGTGTTGTTAAGTTTATTGTTTATCACAGAAACTTAATTCTCTATAATGTAGACAAATTCGTAATTTTCTGATAATCAAAGTTGTGCATTAACGACCTGCCTGTGTGGCGAGTGACAGTACACCGACAGGCGACAGTGACCGTCCAGTCTTGAAGAAGATTTTTTTGCAGGAAATAAAAGACCGTTGAGTTGATATATCTGGGGGTGTTAAAAGTGAAACAGTCTTGGAGCTGAAGCAATCTTGAGTTGAACTATTTTGTTGAAAACAGGAGTTGAAACTGGTATTGAAAACAGGAGTTTGAAACAAGTGTTGAAAATAGATATTGAACTGAAAGAAATAATTTGAGCCATACACAGTAAACTATTGCATATAACAAAATGGGAGTTTCATTGGAACAGTATAGATGTTGCATCGGCAAACTTAATATTATTTGCCA
Source organism: Hanleya hanleyi (assembly GCA_036873755.1). NCBI lineage: Eukaryota > Metazoa > Mollusca > Polyplacophora > Lepidopleurida > Hanleyidae > Hanleya > Hanleya hanleyi. Next base: position 56,858 of record JAVTVY010043930.1, read on the forward strand.
CTCTATAAAAAGTAAGTTATCACAGTTTATGCTTCTAATTATCCATGCATTTCTACATCACTAATTTATTTGATCACAAACGTCACAGTGAATACCCCTCTAATGCAAGTAAACCCGACATCAGTACTTTAAGTACTTTGATTCTTTCTTCTTACGTGAGGCAAATTAGTCTCTCCTCTTATCTTCATTAAAAGAGTTTCTAAGAAGAGTGAGTCATCAATACTGAATTGAACAATTGAGCGGTCAATATTTGATCAACCTTCACGATTATACACTGATACGGCATATTCATCAATGGTGTTCATAATCTCCGCCTTAATCATATTCAGGTAATCTATATCATCTCATATGATTATGGAATGATCTGTTTTATATCCAGGCTTAATGACCGATTCAGTAGTAATATCAAATATATCAATAGATGTAATAAAGAAGTCCAATCTAGCCTGCTGTCTTGGATTTTTCCGTCTCCATGTATAACGTCTCCATGCCTGTACGAGCTGTGGGAAAATATTTAATCGCCTGGAAAATCTACGGCGTCACGAAAGTACAGTCCATGGGGCACCCAATCATCAATGAGAGGAGTGTGGTCGGCTTTTTATTTTTTTTATTTTTGGAACATCATGATGTCTTGCCGGCATCATTGAAAACTGTTGACCGCTTCTCTCTTGCAGGAAACAAGCCTATGTTTCTGTATACTATGATTGTCTTTTTGAATTTGGTGCTAATACTGTTATATGGAAAATGGAATAGGTCTTTGGATTATGGACGCGGATATTCTCTAATGGACGACGGCTGGAGTATGAATGACGGACTAGACGCTTGTAATTTCAAACTACCCAGTCAAGTAAGACGACATCACCGGATCATCCATGGATACACACAGCCCTATCCTCCTCCTAGCCTGGCATGTGGCGACTCCATTGCTGATGGGCATTACAATGAGAATCCGGTAGGCATCCCTTCTGATGTAGTTCCAGATATCCCTGCAGTGAATGACAACTACCGGCGCCATTGGTCCCAGACCATCCATGGAGGAACACAGCCCTATCCGCCATCTGATCTGGCACCCGGCGGCTCCATTGTTGACGACCGTTTCATCGAGGATCCGGTGGATGTTCCTTCTGATATAGTGTCGGATACCAGTGGAGTGAGTGACACCTACCGGCGCCATTGGTCCCATATACGGTAATGTTTTTAACGTAAACGGGCGCTTCACGACCGCTATAATTTCCAGTTGGTCGACCCAGCTCAGCTGTCCAACTAAGTGGAAGCTATTTTCTCAGACCAAACTACGGCCTAAATCTGGCGTTTGGTTATTTACTGCGGCATAAGCATTACCCAAGCAAACATACGGGTATTTGACCAGCCATTCTCCATTACGGATCGAGCGTCCTTAGAGACAGTTTTGACTCATGTGGACCGGTTGGATCCCTTGGAATGGGCGCAACACCAATGCCCCAACACCCAATGGATGGTGGAGCGGGTCACCAATGCCACCTTCTTCGTCACCAAATTGAGCGACCATCCCATCTTCCGGACTGGCTCAAACACAGAGAAGGCATGCATGCGTTAGTAGGTGGGAGCAATGGCCCTTACACCGACCGGAATGTTTATTTTGCTGTCTCGTCATTCATCTGGACAAATTTCCACCCACAGATTGTGATAGAATTGCCAACCAGTATTGGAAGATGTACTTACAAGATCAGGAGATGGAAGTCCAGTACTTCCGGGGCGTGCCATCAAGTAAACTCGATGCGATCGAAACACTCTTCAACGTCAATATCTACGTGCACAATCTCAGCCGTGACGTCGACGATGAAGATCCTCGCTTCGTGGCTCACATGATCCATCGATCCCCGGAGAAGTATAACACCACCCTCAGACTCAACCTCTACCACGATGGAACACTCGAGCATTTCTCTTATATCACCAACATGAACAGGTATGCTCAATCCTACAGCTACCAGCAATGCCATCGGCTTACAACAATCTCACGACTTACACAACCACGATAGGATTTGTGATAACATCATCAAACGAAAGTACTCGGGTGGTGTGTTCCACCATACACCCACCATTTTTGAGGAGCTGGCTGATGAAGGGATCGATGTTCCCCCTGCACAGCGCTATTTCCCTTATCGTGCAGTGTGACTTTGAATCCATCCTTTGAATACAGCGACCGCTAAAACGCGATGGGCGCGACGTCAAATCCCATTGAGTGTGAGCATCCATACGAATGTTCCCGGCTACTACGCGGCTCCCGTCTGTTTAGTCTCCACTGGTGGAACGCATGACCGTATCGCCCAGATATACAGGGAGACCCTTAGTCAAGCCAGTGTCGCGCACCTGATGGTAACCCTACAAGCGATCCTGGATGAACTGGATGCACGTATTCCGACGTCGACCGACACTGACACCGAGGACGAAGAGGATGTTCCTGACAAACCTCCGAAGCCGTACGCCCAGAAACTCAAGCTGCGTTTACTGGCACATTTAAGTCAGTTTAGCTCGGGACGTTACGATCTCAATCTCATCAAGGTTTTTCTGTACCCGCCAAAGCTGGTTATGTCAAATTGGTCATTAAGAAGACCAACGATCACGTGGCCCTCTTCAGTACCACGCTCCGGTTCTTAGATGTTCAAAATTACCTGGCGCCCAGCTACAGTTACGATCAGTTGGTCAAAGCATACGACTGTACACAAACCATTTTCCGTATAGCTATATGACCAGTCTCGACTGTCTGGACGAGACGCAACGCCCACCCCGAGCCGCCTTCTACAATGACATGAAAGAAGACTGTCCGGGATTTTCTGGTGTGGTACAACAGCCTGGAAGTTGTGCCTTTCCTCGAAGCGGCCGAGAAGATGTTCCGATTCTATCAGAATATGGGAGTGGATATGTTTAAAGAGAGGGTCACACTGCGATATCTGTTTCACGATTTGCCCACGTTCTTCTCCCTCATTGATAAAAAGGATGCCGACATGCACACGTGCCTCAAACAGAACATCCTTGGTGGCCCGAGTCTGATATTTCACCGCTACCATGAACAAGGGCTGACACACATTCGAGGAGGAAAACTGTGCAATAAGATCATCGGATTCGACGCAAATGGACCTCTCCTGTATGGCCAAACCGATGCCGTCGAGGCCTTACACCCTGTGGCTCCCCGGAGATGACCATTTCAAGGCAAAGCGACCCCGTACACGTCTGGCACAATACTGGCTCGATTGGGTCGGGCACTCCCTCGGCATCACCACCCGCCATCACGCCAACAGCACTGAGAAGCGAATCGGAGATCGACGCCTTCCTGTAGACGGCTTAGCCCTCATCAATTAACGACCGACCGTCTTTCAATTTCTTGGCTGCTATTGGCACGAGCACGAGCGTGACCTCACGATCGACGCGCACGGCCACCACCGCTACAATGGTCGACGAAGACTCAGCCCTCATGCCCTACGAGAGGAGGTACAGTTGAACCGAGAATATATCATGGGTTTGGGGTACGATTACAAGCGTCCGTCATACCTATTAGAGAATATCCGCGTCCATAATCCAAAGACCTATTCCATATTCCATATAACAGCATTAGCACCAAATTCAAAAAGACAATCATAGTATACATAAACATAGGCTTGTTTCCTGCAAGAGAGAAGCGGTCAACAGTTTTCAATGATGCCGGCAAGACATTATGATGTTCCAAAAATATCAAATCCGTATCGCTGATCAGTATTCTTAATCCATAATATTCGTTTAAAAGTCGTCATCTAAAGAATGATGTATCTCAGTCACCCTTTGATTGTGACTGTTCATATGAGTACCATGAGGATCTTGAATTACATGAGTTCATACGGCCCCTAACCCCGGGTTAAGCGGAATTAGACACAAGTTACGAAACGTAACGCCATAGATCTTGTACGCTACGCTCGTATTTTGCTATCAGCATGCGATATGTATCGCCAAATTTACCACGAGGTGTGGGAGTGCAAGTTTCACGCTATGAAAGACCCCGGGTTGCGACAGTTCATCACCAACACCCAGAAGTGACCATTGGGTCACCACTGGATCCTGACCACCCCCCAACTTCTCCATGTCGTCCATACGAACCAGCTCTTCGCGTTCGTTAAATGTGACATCCATGTCCCGGAGCTCCTGAAAGACACGTTTGCAGAATGTCCATTCATTTTTGAAAACACCGAGGTGAGTCGAGATGACATCGGGGACTACATGCACGCATACGCTTAAATCCGCAACTACCTGACACAACCGCGGCGTATGCTGATCAGCAATATGTTTGGCGAGAAGATCCTGCTGGGTACTCCTTTACTACGTTGGTATATGACCCACGACTTGGAAATCACCCGTGTCTATCAAGTGATGGAATTCACCCCCGAGGCCTGTTTTCATGGATTTTGCTACGGCCGTCACCAATGCAACGCTCTTCGCCAAGGAGATACCGATCCCACCAAAGCCATCATCGGAGAATCCATGAAACTGGTAGGCAATGCATCGTATGGGAAAACCGTGACCAATCAGTGACGCATGCCCAGCGCCCGGTGGTGCTGGTAATGTCTGTACATATAGAGATTAACACGTGTCCCTCATCAGTCCGGGATGACGAATGGTATGGTTTTTGTTGGAAGTCATGGCGGAGCGTCCATTCTGAGTGCGTGTGTGTGTGTGTGCGTGTGCGTACGTGTGTGTGTACTGTGTGTGAACATTGAGCTTAGTTACCCGTCTCTCTTTTGGAAGACATGGAGGCTCTGAAAAGAGCCGTTCTTTTCTGACGCTGTAAGACAGAACTGTCATCACCACAGCATCAGGGTCAATAGGGCAAAGACCATTGTGAGGCCAACGAGCCGTCGCTGGTTCCAGCGTGTGCGCTCGTGGTCCATAGCCCGGGCAACAAGAATGGCTGTCATAGTCCAGTAGTGGAGGGTGATAGCACACCTCTCCATCGAGTCGACCCTGTCGATGACCGCTTCTGTGAACTCTTCCACGCACTGGCATCGCCCCTCTTTGTCGTCGCCATCTCCAAACATGGACCGAACCACTGCTCGGTAACCCGTGAGTAAATTAACCACGATCGCATGCTGTAAAATGCGAGTCGCATAAGAAGTGTCTCCGTCATGGCTCTGCAACAGTAGGAATGGGGGGTTGGGGTCCAGAGGGACGTGCTTTATAGGCGATGTCACACATGCGCAGGTCGGGAATTGTGGGAAAAGTGATGTTAGGTGAACGCTTTAGCATAACGCATTGACGCCATGATGTAGACAGATGAGAGAACAACAACAACAACAACAACGATAACAGGGCAATCATTTTATTATCCCAGCCCGAACAGTATACCCACGCTGGGAGAGCCGCGTTGGGTATGTTTACAATTCTCGCAAGCTCTTGTCCAATCAGAAGCCGTTGTTTGAGAAATACCAATCTTCGGTCAGGGTCGCTCTTGGCCTAAGCGTCGTCGAGCAGTCCAGGATACCGTTGAGGTAGCATGTTCTGAAACAGTTGTTTGTGCATTCTGCTTACTTTCCAGGGCCTTGGTGGGTGGTAACCCTATATCCTCTTCCAAATGACGCTTTATGCCAGAGCGTTAAGGTCACCCAAGGGCTTGGTCTTCATGATGGACCTGTGCGTGGGGTCGCCTTTCATTTCAAGCGGCAGCAGGCTATACCGTTCATAGATGGCCATGGCTGTTTTCCTGATGTGAGGGCGCATTTGGATGTACGCATGAATGGGTTGAGAGCTTGGAGCTTTCGGAGCTGTTGGAGCTCGGAGCTGTTGAATTAAGACGGGCGTTGGGCATGCCTCAATCTCCGAGCTCAGAGCTCCGGAGCTCTCGGAGCTCCGAGCTCTTGAAGTCTGAGCTCGGAGCTCGAAAGTGACGTCGTAGTACGCATGCGCACACACCTGTGGTGCACCTGCACCGTGGTGTACCCTGTGCCCTACGGAAATTGGGAAATATGTCATATATATCAGCATTTTGAAAGCCATGGGTGATTGAGGTAAACAAGAAATTCAACGCTTTATATTTCAAAGAGACGGGCATATTTTAAAGGGTCAACGGCAGCCATCTTGAATAATTTTTCCTGTTATTCTTGTTTGTTTTCGCCAAATTTATACTCAAATATATAACAATCTGATCGAGATCATCCATGCGACAATTCAGCACGACATAATAACCAGGAAATGCCTCATGGCGGCCATCTTGGATATTTCGATTTCCCCAAGGATGCCAAGGTGGCATCATCGGGTTTCGCGATCAGCGTATCGGAAAGATATAGAAACCATCAATGAACATTAGGTGGACTGTATTTCCAGGTTTTTCGACCTGCTCCCGGACTACTACGATTTTATGGGTGTGTTTTTCGACTCTGTGGACTGGCAACTTCTGGAAATAAACACCGATGGCCGTCTCTAATAAAGAATGGGAATCCTTGGTTAAACCCGAACTGCGAGAACGCTATCAAGCCGAACGAGATCGATGGCTACCGAGAAAAGATCACTGCAAGTACGACAAAAGGACGCCCGGCCTCTTCAGACTCGAGTGGACGGATGAGGCCATGGTAGCCCTCTGCTCGAAAACCTACTATTGTTGCGGCGGAGACAACACCAACAAGTTCAGTTGCAAGGGGGTGAGTCGACGCGATCCCATCATTCACAAATCCCTGTACCTCGAGGTGCGCCAGGGTAAAACCAATGTCAGTGGGAACAACAAAGGATTCCATGTCGTTGAGAACCAGATGCGCTTCTACATCCAGAAGTGAGACGCCTTCACGTACTTCTACCCCAAGCGTAAGGTCCTGGACGATGCTGTGACCACGACATTTTTGGACATTTGAACATCGCTCATGGACTGTTATACATACGTATTATCGTCACTTATAATGTATTCTTCATGTTACCATGACAACGTCGCAATGCTCCTTAATGTAAATGTTTCTTTATTGTACAGCATGTTATTGTATTAACTCCTACTGTCACCTGTATTCTTCGGTTGAAAAAAAAATCACAAAACATGGTGTTTGAGATCTCAGTTTTTTATTCAGTGAACAATAACATCAACGTGAGAACAACCACGTGAGAACTCCAGTCCAGAACGGGGCTTGTACATTGAAATGGTCTGCAGTCCAGTCATACCCCAGTACATCTCGGTCCTCGGCCTGGGGGTATTCGTCAAACATCTGTACGATAGTGGGTAGCGTCCGTCCCCGGCAACGGTGGTAGTGGTAAAACAGGTAGTACTGGCCGCACACGATACTGCTCAGGCTTTGCAACGTTTGACTGTTCCAACACGACGTTTCTGTGCCTTCGTCCACGAAGGTTGTTAAATCGGGATGGAGGGTTGGTAGGCCGTACGGGTCAAAGTAATCGCCCTGCTGTTCTGTCAAGTACACGGCCACCCAATGTTGACCGGGCCGATCCACGGTATGTGGTGAACACGTATGCGGCAGGACACACACGGTCTAACCGGAACACATCTCGGGCGAACGCCCCTTGAAAGACCTCACGTGTCCCTGAGTCATTCTCCAGCACGGCTGTTTATCTGGTCTGTATCCATGTTTGGTGGCAAAGTCACACAGAACGTTGCGCGTCTTGTCCACGTGAATGATGTTGTCAAACGCGGCGTAGCAAATAACATTGATGGTATTCCGGAGTGGATTTCCCACCGTAAGTTGCCTTGCTTGGCGAGGGTCAGCTGATGGTCGTTCTCTAAGGTGGAGGTCAGATTGAAACAGAACAACGTGTATCCGTTAGCGTAGTCCTCCCGACTGATCATATTCCCTTCATCCTGGTTGATTTGACCGGTCGCTGTAAACAGGCTCTAATAGGCCCGAATGAAATTCTCGCGTTCAAAAGTTCGGTGTTAAGTTTAAGGTCGTATCTAGGAACTGCTGTCCGTCCACATGCAGGGCCACAAAATTGATGCCGAAATGTTTAAAGTCAAACGGGTTCTCTGGGTAGGCTCCCCTGAAACTGGTATTTTCCGCACAGGCCAAGATCAGTCGCTTGGGCAGTTCTCCGAGGAACAGGTTTTCTTTGTTGGCGCTCATATTTCCGGCAGGCACAGAAAACACTTTGTTTTGCACACGTCGGATAGCCGTAGCTGCGACTTGTACAGATCCATCTGATTCAGTGGGGCAGAGCACTTCTCCAAGGCTTCCTTTAAGCGGTCGTAGTCGGTACTGCCCATTGCAGACTTAAGGTTGGTTAGTACTTGCTGTGCTGACCCCCGTAAAGCGACGGCCAGGTATTGGCCCTGTTGCTGGTACGTCCATCCAGTTATCACGACGCAATGCCCGAAATGGGCCAAATAGTCTCGTCACGGGGTGGTACCGTCGTAGGTAGCGGCCTTCACCATCATTGTTTTCGACCGTCTCGGTTCTCCCATGGGTGTCGACGTCTGTAACGGCTCATCCCTTGTCATGGAAGGTGGTTCATCTTGACTTCTTCTTTACGGCGACCCGTCATGCCTCGGCGCATACATAAAACATAATGAGCACAACAAACATAATGAGCACAACTATAAGAAAAAATATGAAGACAGACCCGAGGAACCTTAGTGCAGGTTTCTCGGCCGAGTCTCTAATAGTTCGAAATGCACTAAGACCTTTTTCAATCCAAATGACAGATATATTTCTGACAGCAAAGCAAGGCCACGACATCAAACCTTGTAATATTGCGCTTGATGATTGTTTAGCACCGAATTCTACATGTAATAATTTCAAAATTTCTAAGTGTGGACATCGTGGATGTCTCACGTGTCCACTCTTTAATACTTCAGCTTCATTTAGTTCCACGTTAACTGGTAACTCATATTCTGTTAACTCGTATGTTGATCTTAGTTGTTCTACTACAAACTGTATTTATTTAGTTTCCTGTAAGAAGTGTGGTCAACAGTATGTTGGCAAGACCACCCAAAGACTCCATCTTAGGGTGAACGGTCACAGAAAATCCGTTAGGAAAAAGCAATTGCTTATAGGTAGGCATTTTTCTGGACCCGACCACGGCTGGGATAACTTTAGTATTCAGATCATAGACGTCGTGTATCCATCTACTAAGGATTCCCCTTTTGGATTTGAGAGAAAAATCCGAGAGCGGGAATTATTCTGGATGCTAGAACTTGGGTCAGTGTTTCCGTTTGGTTTAAATGATAATGTCAGTGGGTTCGGCAATGCTACAAACCGCCGTTCAAATATATCCAACATTACCCAACTATTTAAACCCCATCAACGGAGACATCGCAGCCATGGTTGGCGAAAGTTTAATAGTTCGATGATTCACGATCATATCACTTTAAATTACTTAGTGGGTTTAACTAACACACCCAATAGTATACATAGCTTACGTACAGTTCTGTATGCGTTACCTCTGAGAGCTTTAGATCAAATAGCCAGAGATATACAACAATCTGCGTCTTCAGGAAATATAATACCATCAAATATCATTAAAGTATGTCAAGATATAGCGTATTTTCGGTTGTATCGTCCAGTGAACATAATCGAAACCTCTCAAGATCGGCTTTTCTTGAAACTCAACTACTTAGATAAAGGACTGAACATCATTAATTTACCTCGAATCCTGAATGATCCAGAGGTACACAACGCTGTACCAAACTATTTTAAGTTCACAGAACCTCCTTGCATTTCATATAAGTAAACTAAATCTATAGCCACCAAAATATTCAATTACTCCAATGCTGTCCAGGAGTTTGACTGGAACTTATACACGTCAGGAGGCTATAGTTGTGATTGTGGATCGTCGAACTTTATCTATACACCATGCAAACATATTGTGACTGGTGACCTTGATGTGGTGAGTGATAAGGATCTGAAATTACTCCTGATGAAGGGACCTAAATATAGAGAGCCAAGAAGAATAAATCTGAAGACCGACCAGAAGATAGTCCTGTCTGCATTGGAACAGTACGTTATTGATAGGTCTAAGCGAGAAAAAGTTGAACCTACAGTACTCGCTGATTGGCTGGACCTCACCAAGAGCAAGGTCGTTGAAACAATCCGCCATATTGACAGAAGTACTCTTCCCCAAGCAAAACAAGTTCTGAGAAACCTCAATTCGCAAGAAGTTCTAGCAAATCTCCAGAGTAAATTCATCATAGTCCCAGCAGACAAAGCTCCGAATAATATAATATTCATATGTAAATATTACTATTACCAGGTGCTGGTTAAAGAATTGAGTGTAGACATATCTTCATCAAATACGTCTACTTACTCCCAAACTGCATTTAATCTGGAAGATTTATTTAACAATCACAAAAAGTTTCTCAGGGAAAGAGGTATTTGTCTTCCAACCAATCATAACGACATACCAAAAATATACTGGACTCCCAAAATGCATAAATCACCATACAAAGCTAGATTCATAGCTGGTTCTAGAAGCTGCACCACCAAGCTTCTTTCAGCCCTATTGACGAGGGCCCTTCAGGAGGTAAAAGCATTTTGGGAAAGGTATTGCGCCACTATTTCTAAGAACTCTGGCGTTGAATGTATGTGGATATTGAAAAACTCAAAATGTCTTACGGAAGAACTTGATGCTAAAGGTCACATACCGTACAGACATGTATCCACATGGGATTTCTCGACTCTCTATACTACAATCCCTCATCAGGACCTTATTGACCGTCTAAGTTCATTAATAGTATCTGTGTTCAAGAAAACTGATCGTAGATATATTAATGTCGGAAGCCATAAAGCATTCTTTAGCTCGACTACATACAAGAGATATCATTCATGGGACGTTTCTTTGTTTATAAAGTTGCTTGAATTTCTCATTAAAAATATCTATGTGAAATTTGGCAACACAATATATCAGCAGCATATAGGTATTCCAATGGGTACTAATTGTGCACCCCTGTTGGCCGACCTGTATCTGTTCTCTTATGAATATGACTATATGCAGGCGCTTTCAAAACCGATCCATTCAAAGCCCGTTCCTTCTCATTCACCAAACGCTATATAGACGATCTTCTCGCTGTGGATAATCGCTATATAAATGACTCAGTGAAGGATATATATCCACCTTCACTGGATTTGAAGGAAACTACAGATAGCCCTACAGTCACATCTTATTTAGATCTCTATCTCTATAAAAATGAAGCGGGCATTCTCTCTCGTCGACTTTATGACAAAAGAGATGATTACAATTTCGACATCGTAAACTATCCCTTTCTGGATAGTAATATTCCAGTGGGACCTGCATATGGCGTATACATATCTCGCTTAGTAGCATTTGCTAGATCCTGTGTTAAATGTGATGATTTTAATCAACGTCACAAAACATTGTTGCAGAAACTTATAAAACAGGGCTATTCCACCAAGCGCCTCCACTCAAAGTTTCTCAAATTTGGCGATACATATCGCATGCTGATAGCAAAATACGAACGTAGCGTGCAAGATCTATGTCGCTACGTTTCGTAACTTGTGTCTAATTCCGCTTAACCCGGGGCTAGGGGCTGTATGAAGCCACGTACTTCAAGATCCTCATGGTACTCATATGAACAGTCACAATCAAAGCGTGACTGAGATACATCTTTTTTTTTTAGATGACGACTCTATAACGAATATTATGGATTAAGAATACTGATCAGCGATACGGATTTGATATTTTTGGAACATCATGATGTCTTGACGGCATCATTGAAAACTGTTGACCGCTTCTCTCTTGCAGGAAACAAGCCTATGTGTATGTATACTATGATTGTCTTTTTGAATTTGGTGCTAATACTGTTATGTGGAAAATGGAATAGGTCTTTGGATTATGGACGCGGATATGCTCTAATGGACGACGGCTGGATTATGAATGACGGACTAGACGCTTGTAATTTATCTCGACCCCGTCACGGCGTCTGCGTGGCTCGACGCCCTCTTTCCAGTCCGTCCCGACTAGAATAGCTGCCACCTTCACTATTCAGTTGGGTCATCTCGATTTGATTTCTCAGAATCGTGGACATCTGTCCCATCATGGAGGCCACCGATGTACATAATACGTTAATGGCGTCACGCTGGTCTTCTACCTCTCGTCGCAGGTCAACGTCGGGCTGCTTATCTACCGGCCCACGCCCCCTCAGTTGATCTTCGATAGCCGTCTCCGCTGAAGGCTGTGGCGTCAGGTCGGCCGGTGGTGCCCCCAGTACTGATTCCAGCTCGTGGACAAGTCAAGAAGATTTTCAGAAGCCATAGTAGCTGTAGTTGATCGCCTGGAACCTACGCCTCTTCCCGTGTCACGTAGTCCGCAAGGAGTCGGTGTCTGGGGAAGCTTCCGCCTGGCTCTCTTCATCGTTGATAATGGTAGACCGACGACGAATTCTTCGGCCATATTCATGGTTGTCTGGTCTGGATCCATTCTGTCCGCCAGGCTTGGTCTCCTTTCCATCGTCCTCCAGGTGTTGGCCATCCCACCGCTGCCACCATTTGAAATGTTTTCTTTACTTCTATTTGTCTGGATCGAGGAGGTTGGAAAGGGAGACCTTGAGATTTCTGGTAGACTGCCTCGCTTTAGCGGGAACAAGTCTTATATAGGCCTACCGCTCTTCTGCATATAAAGGTAGAAACAGACGTCAACACAGCAGCGCCCTCTTTTATGTCATTTTACAACACTCCCCGATCAGTTTCGCAGGGGAAATATGGCTATGGAGGAAAAAACCATAATTCATAGCGGACTTAACTGGTAAATCTCAGCCATCAACTTTCCCTAGTAGATTTGCACGAAGACCTCAAAGTTCACTTTCGTGCATGTACTTCGGCATTCAGCCCAAGTGGCATCCCCTCTTTGCGGAGAAGTGAAGCAGCTTTACCATGATCCTTTCGCCGGCTCAACGGATCGTTTGGGGTAATTTCACCGGGATTTCGAGACATTGTCTGTCTCCTGGATCGTCGTAGTTCATTCTAGAAAAGTTAGTGTTGAATTCAATCAGGTAAGTGAACCGCACACGTAAACACAATGTTACTTTCGTTTTCAACTGTAGTCACATGTCACACATCAGCCGTGATTTATTAAAGGGAACCCAAGGGGTCGCTTGCATTTCTGCACTTTCGTTACAAGTGAAATAACATCTCATTAACCTCCCCTCCCCCCCATCCACACACACACACTGATCAGTGAGAACGTTCGCGTTCATAATGAAACGCTTCATAGTCTGTCTGCTTCTGCAAAGATATGAATCAGTTGCGCACCTAAATCTCGAACTAATTGTGTAACCCTGCATCAACAAAGTCTCTATCTATCTACCAATACTTTTAATTTCCTAGTAGCCCTCTCTTCTGCTAACCATTACTATTAACTGTCTACAGCTTAACCACCTTCACGTTCTCAGACTATTTTTCTATCGGGATTTTTCTATTTATTCATCAGTCCGTGTATATATCAGTTTACCTACTTCTGAGATACCGTGTTGTGAAATATTGATACTGGATAATGTTATCACCTGGGGTTGCTTATTAGCCTTATAACCATGCCAGTATATATCTATTTATATTTTCAGAGGCGTGACAAAATATAGAATAGCAATCGACTACAGCTGTTGCGCTGGTTGGACCAGTACAGACAGTGTCCACTGTGACGTAGGTAAATATTTAATAGAGTACCGTTAGCATTTATATGAGCACGTGCTGAAATGCCCAAGCATACAATTGGGACGATGTAATTTGGAATATCGCCGTTGTTACTGTTTGTAATTATCTACAGTGCAAGATATATTTGCAATTATCGCGCAAATATAAACAACATTAGCCTACTGTTTTTCCTTTTACTGATGTACATCTACCACTTGCTTCACTTTCAGCCCGGTGTTTTGGTCTCCTTGGTGTTTGTCCTAATGGTGGAACATGTACACTCCCCGATGTCTGCTCGTGTCCTCCCGGCTTCAATCCGACGAAATGTGACGGTGAGTAATTACCGGTATAGAAATGTGTTAGTGAGTAATTACTGGTATAGAAATGTGACGATGAGTAATTAGCAGTATAGTAATGTAACGGTGAGTAATTACCGGAAAAGAAATGTGACGATGAGTAATTACTGGCATAGGAATGTGAAGATTAGTATACTTACTGATATAGAAATGTGACGGTGAGTAATTAACGGCATAGAAATGTGACGCTGAATATACTTACTAGCATAGATATGTGACGGTGAGTATACTTACTGGCATAGATATGTGACGGTGAGTATACTTACTGACATAGAAATGTGACGGTGATTATACTTACTGGCATAGAAATGTGATGGCGAGTATACTTACTGGCATAGAAATGTGACGGCGAGTATAATACTTACTGGCATAGAAACTGACAGAGAGAAATTAGTCGTACAGGGCGAGTCAAAAAATGTTCACCTGTGGTGTTTTTTATTCATCTAAAGTTATACATTTATTGTGTATATGAATTTAACACATGAAAGAGCACTTCATCTCTGCACTATATATACATATATGGCTGCGACTCAAGAAAGAGGTATGTTTCTTGCACAGCGTTTCCGTTTTCTATAGAATGATGAGCCTTTTAGACTTGATCAAGAGATATCTATCTTGACCTATTCTGGGAGTATGACAATATTCCTTACACTAGGATTAATCGCAAGTTTATTACCTACCAAATAAAGTGGTCCATGGTCTCCAGAATTACGCTGGTCTACTATTCGAAAATTCTGTATTTTTTTGGTATCCAAAAACCTGTGCTTTGCCTTCTAAGCTACGATTACGTGGATCGTTTCTGCAGCTGAAGCGCTGTTAGCTGTACCTAGGTTTTCGGGCTGTTATGTTAACCTCGGCGTTCCACCCTGATCTGGTTATGCACACAAATTATTTTCTGTTTAATGTTATTATCCACTAGCTGAGAATCTCCCCGAAATGTGATACGCGAGTAGTAATATAAGCGGATCATTTGCGTACACTTCGCCATCCATAAGATGGCTTGCGAATCGTGAGTCTCCATTATTGCGGAGCGATATCCGGTATATTACGGGATTCTGTTCGGCCTTCATCCGGCAGAGAACAGACTCGAGAAATCTGATAAATTACAGGTTTTCAAACCACTTGGGAAACAGATATAGGCTAGGCTTACAAAATATATAGGTATAAATAACTTTCGTATCACCCAAGAGGTGTGGTAGATCTGTAATTTTCAACAAGTAGGGCATCACATGATTCGAAAATGGCGAGTTACGTTGGGGTTACGTCGGTAGACTTTAGCTGATTGGCTGACGAAGTCACGTGGTATTGATTTATGGAAATTCCCTCTCGCACTTGCCGAAAGTAGGCTGTAATGGATACACACGATCCCAGGGTCAATCTTACCGCGTATAGATGACCGAGATGGTTACAGGTTGATAAGCGGATCTTTGACTACATTGACACCAGTACATTGACACCAGGGAGAACCACCATGATGGTGCGCAGGGTTCAAAAGGTCACTTCCGGTCACGTGAACGGAACCGAACGTGACGTCACAGGACTGGTGGCGCCCCTGGTTTCAATGTAGTCAAAGATTCGCTTTTACAATACCGAATATTAATAACGGTGCACAGGGGTCAAAGGTCACTACCGGGTCACGTGACAGCCCGGAGTTACCTCCCCCTAGTTCCAGTTTTTGCCACAATGGCAATCCGACCCAATTTCTCCTTGTCAAAAATATGAGGGTCAGCCACAGTATGCGTCATTCGCCGTTCGTCATTTGGTCAACCATGTCACCAAGGGACCTACCCATAAATACGATGGTCAGTCAGAGTGTACGTCATTCACCCTTCGGCATTTCGTCAACCATGTCACCTGTCCAACGAGCCGCCCTCCCTCTTGTACACCAGGTGGAGTTACACGTCTTGGGGTTACACGTCGACGTCGTGGAAGACCATGTAGATGTTACCTGGCACCGTACCGAGACCGTGTTGAATACGGTTACGCTACACAGTGACGGGTGGATCAAATTTAAACGGGTATTGAGCAGTGAGGAAACTACAGACAGCCCTACAGGCACATCATATTTAGATCTATATCTCTATAAAAATGAAGCGGGCATTCTCTCTCGTCGACTTTATGACAAAAGAGATGATTACAATTTCGACATCGTAAACTATCCCTTTCTGGACAGTTATATTCCAGTGGGACCTGCATATGGCGTATACATATCTCGCTTAGTAGCATTTGCTAGATCCTGTGTTAAATGTGACGATTTTAATCAACGTCACAAAACATTGTTACAGAAACTTATAAAACAGGGCTATTCCACCAAACGCCTCAACTCAAAGTTTCTCAAATTTGGCGATACATATCGCATGCTGATCAAAAAATACGAACGTAGCGTGCAAGATCTATGGCGCTACGTTTCGGAACTTGTGTCTAATTCCGCTTAACCCGGGGCTAGGGGCCGTATGAACCCATGTGCTTCAAGATCCTCATGGTACTCATATGAACAGTCACAATCAAAGCGTGGCTGAGATACATCATTCTTTAGATGACGACTTTACAACGAATTATGGATTAAGAATACTGATCAGCGATACGAATTTGATATTTTTGGAACATCATGATGTCTTGCCGGCATCATTGAAAACTGTTGACCGCTTCTCTCTTGCAAGAAACAAGCCTATGTTTATGTATACTATGATTGCCTTTTTGAATTTGGTGCTAATACTGTTATATGGAATATGGAATAGGTCTTTGGATTATGGACGCGGATATTCTCTAATGAACTACGGCAGAATTATGGATGACGGACTAGACGCTTGTAATTTTAACCTGTGTATGCCTGGGTTCTGCTGGTGGACAGGTTGTTCCCGAGGCCGGGCCCCTGCACACCCAACACTCATAATGAATACAACTAAAATAAATAATATTAAGACAGACCCGAGAATCCTTAGTGCAGGTTTCTCGGCCGAGTCTCTAATAGTTCGAAATGCACCTTTTTCAATCCAAATGACATATATTTCTTACAGCAAAGCAAGACCACGACATCAAACGTTGTAATATTGCGCTTGATGATTGTTTAGCACCGAATTCTACATGTAATAATTTCAAAATTTCTAAGTGTGGACATCGTGGATATCTCACGTGCCCACTCTTTAATACTTCAGCATCATTTAGTTCCGCGTTGACTGGTAACTCATATTCTGTTAACTCGTATGTTGATCTTAGTTGTTCTACTACAAACTGTATCTATTTAGTTTCCTGTAAGATGTGTGGTCAACAGTATGTTGGCAAGACCACCCAAAGACTCAATCTTAGGGTGAACGGTGACAGAAAATCCGTTAGGAAAAAGCAATTGCTTATAGGTAAACATTTTTCTGGACCCGACCATGGCTGGGATAACTTTAGTATTCAGATCATAGACGTCGTCTATCCATCTCCTAAGGATACCCCCTTTGGATTTGAGAGAAAAATCCGAGAGCGGGAATTATTCTGGATGCTAGAACTTGGGTCAGTGTTTCCGTTTGGTTTAAATGATAATGTCAGTGGGGTCGGCAATGCTACAAACCGCCGTTTAAATATATCCAACATTACCCAACTATTTAAACCTCATCAACGGAGACATCGCAGCCATGGTTGGCGAAAGTTTAATAGTTCGATGATTCACGATCATATCACTTTAAATTACTTAGTGGGTTCAACAAACACACCCAATAGTATACATAGCTTACGTACAGTTCTGTATGCGTTACCTCTGAGAGCTTTAGATCAAATAGCCAGAGATATACAACAATCTGCGTCTTCAGGAAATATAATATCACCAAAAATCAGTAAAATATGTCAAGATATAGCGTATTTTCGGTTGTATCGTCCAGTGAACATAATCGAAACATCTCAAGATCGCCTTTTCTTGAAACTCAACTACTTAGATAAAGGACTGGACATCATTAATTTACCTCCAATCCTGAATGATCCAGAGGTTCGCAACGCTGTACCAAACTATTTTAAGTTCACAGAACCTCCGTGCATTTCATATAAGTATACTAAATCTATAGCCACCAAAATATTCAATTACTCCAATGCTGTCGAGGAGTTCGACTGGAACTTATACACGTCAGGAGGTTATAGTTGTGATTGTGAATCATCGAACTTTATCTATACACCATGCAAACATATTGTGACTGGTGCTCTTGATATGGTGAGTGATAAGGATCTGAAATTACTCCTGATGAAGGGACCTAAATATAGAGAGCCAAGAAGAGTAAATCTGAAGGCCGACCAGAAGATAGTCCTGTCTGCATTGGAACAGTATGTTATGGATTGGTCTAAGCGAGAAAAAGTTGAATCTACAATACTGGCTGATTGGCTGGACCTCACCAAGAGCAAGGTCGTTGAAACAATTCGCCATATTGACAGAAGTACTCTTCCCCAAGCAAAACAAGTACTGTATTTATTTAGTTTCCTGTAAGATGTGTGGTCAACAGTACAACGGTGGTAGAACCCGAACAACAGATCTCCACCTCGTTATAAATACACGATACTCTCTGGGTCCATTATCAGTCATCACCATGAAGCGCTGGGAGATGGTGTTGGATAACTTATACTGCAGTCCCGATTACAAGCGTCTAGTCCGTCATTCATAACTCAAACGTCGTCCATTAAAGAATATCCGCGTCCATAATCCAAAGACCGATTCCATATTCCATATAACAGTATTAACACCAAATTCAAAAAGACAAACATAGTATATATAAACATAAGCCGGTTTCCTAGAAGAGAGAAACGGTCAACAGTTTTCAATGATGCCGGCAAGACATCATGATGTTCCAAAAATATCAAATCCGTATCGCTGATCAGTATTCTTAATCCATAATATTCGTTGTAAAGTCGTCATCTGAAGAATGATGTATCTCAGTCACGCTTTGATTGGGACTGTTCATATGAGTACCATGAGGATTTTGAAGTACATGGGTTCATACGGCCCCTAGCCCCGGGTTAAGCGGAATTACACACAAGTTACGAAGCGTAACGCCATAGATCTTGCACGCTACGCTCGTATTTTGCTATCAGCATGCGATATGTATCGCCAAATTTTATAAACTTTCAGTTGAGGCGCTTAATCTCTTTTGTCATACAGTCGTCGAGAGAGAAGGCCCGCTTCATTTTTATAGAGATATAGGTTTAAATACGATGTGCCTGTAGGGTTATCGGTAGTCATAACTCTCGTATGAGCTCTGACTCAAAGTTACGACCTTGATCGCTGTGGAGATTTCCCGGAAAACCGTAATGAACGAAATGATGGTCAAATAGAACCCTAGCCGTTGTACGAGCAGTTTGATTTCTCGTGGGGATTGCCTGTGCAAATCTAGTAAAATGATCTGTAATGACCAGTATACTGGTGAACCCACCTTTCGAGATTTCAAGTAACAGGTAATCAACACAGACCAATTCCATTGGCTGTAACGTGGAAATACTTACAAGGAACGCCGTTTAGTTTGCAGTCGGATGCACCGTTCACAAAACTTTACCTTGCGAACTACATCATCGGCATTGCCAGGCCAGAAGAACCTTGACCGTAGAAGTTCCTGTGTTCGTGAGATACCCTGTTGGCCCATGTCATCATGCAAACCCTGCAAAACAAAATCTCATATTCTGTTGGCAGAATTAATTGAGCCAGTTTCTCGTCACCCTTCCCAGATTCCCGGAACAATACTCCATCCTTTAGAACCAGCTTGCTTCAATCTCGGAGAATTAAACGGACTTCCCGATTTTCATGAGAAAGAGACCTATACGTTGGCCTTTTGCCTTGCTCTAGGTAATAAATTACTCTGTCAGTGGAATGGTCAGCAAGTTGCGATTTCAGCCATCTCATAGAATCGAACATTGAGGATAAACAGACTTGTGCAGCTACTACACATTCGGGCAAGCTTACCTCATTTGTTTGATACTCTGTAAAACCCACACACTCTACCAGTGGTCTTACATCGACGGTTCTTCCATCACAGATGGCTTTTACGACGTCCAAATCAAGCGCTTCCGTTCGCTCCTCAAGTGAAAGACATGGATGACGCGACAAACCGTCCGCGTCAAGATGAGTTCGACCAGACTTATAGCCCACCTTAAAGTTGTAGGTGGATAACGCAGCCAACCAACGGTGACCCGTCGCGTCAAGTTTAGCAGTGGAGAGAACGTAAGTGAGCGGATTATTATCCGTTTTGGCCGTGAACGCATGTCCGTATAGATAATCGCGGAACTTATCACAAACTGCCCATTTGAGTGCCAGAAATTCCCGTTTTTGGGCCGGATAATTCCGTTCAGCATCCTTGAGACCTCTACTTGCGTACGCTATAACGCGATCTACACCATTTTGCGTTTGATATAAAACAGCCCCCAAGCCGTCAGCGCTCGCGTCAACGTGGAGGAGGAACGGAAGATTGTAATCGCCATAGGCCAGGATTGGCGGAGACGTTAGGGCCAGTACCACCTTATCGAAGGATTCTTTGTGCTCAGAATCCCATTTCCACTCCGAATTTGCTTTTCCTCTGACTTTGGCTGCCCTGAAAGTAGGCCAGTGAGTGGCTTAACAAGTTTAGCATACTCTAGAACAAAGCGGCGATAATATCCCGCAAACCCTAAAAATTGTCTCAGTCCTTTGATATTTCTGGACCTCGGCCATTTTTTAAGAGCCTCAATTTTTCCTGGGTCTGCTTTTATCCCATCCTCAGAGACAATATGCCCTAAATACTTGTCTCTGTTTCTAAAGTATTCACACTTAGCAGGTTTTAACTTCAACCCATGTTGCTGCAATCGGCCGAACACATTCTCTAGGCGTATTAGATGTTCTTCATACGTTTTGGAAAAGATGATGATATCGTCTATATAAACTATACATTCCTTAAGATTGATGTCTCTCAAGCATTTTTCTATCAGCCTTTGGAATGTGGCAGGGGCGTTAGTGAGACCAAAAGGCATACGATTGCATTCATAAAAACCTAATGGACCCACTGAGAATGCCGTTTTAGGCTTGTCCTCCTCCTTCAACGCCACCTGCCAATAGCCTGATCGAAGATCTAATTTCGTAAACCATTTAACCCCAGCCAAACAGTCTAAGGTGTCTTGAATGCGAGGTAGTGCGTACGCATCTCTGATTTTGCGGGAGTTTAATTTTCTGTAATCAATGCAGAATCTTAGGCTATTGTCAGGTTTTCTAACTAAGACATCCTCTGAAGAGTAGGGGCTACTGGATTCTTTAACTGCCCCGGCAGCTAACATTTTTTTCTAATTATTCCTTACCTCGTCGAATAATGCCGGTGGTATTCTCCGATGTGCTTCGTTGAAGGGGACTTCGTTTGCCAGATTGATCTCATGGGTGACTGTTGAAGTGCGTCCTAGATCTAAAGAACTTTTAGACATACCAGACCAACGATTCAGTAGTTCTCCTTATTGTATTTGTTCCGGGATAAGTTTCCCATTACAAGCGTCTAGTCCGTCATTCATAATCCAGCCGTCGCCCATTAGAGAATATCCGCGTCCATAACCCAAAGACCTATTCCATTTTCCATATAACAGTATTAGCACCAAATTCAAAAAGACAATCATAGTATACAGAAACATAGGCTTGTTTCCTGCAAGAGAGAAGCGGTCAACAGTTTTCAATGATGCCGGCAAGACATCATGAGATCAATTCCGAACTCATCAACAACAGACTTACATGGCCGACTAAATGGTGACGTCATCGATTCTTGTGTAGGCAGTTGACCGCGACTACCAGCCGAAAAAATTGATACTGCTTGCAGCTCACACAACTTACTCTTCGGACCGAGAGTTATGGTTCTTGCGGACATGTTACAGATACGTACCGAAACGCGTGCAGTGGAACCTTCTGGATTGTATTCAACAACCTGGGGACTAACACAGAGGCTGCTGTTCAACCCAACATTTCCCTGCTCAGCTATGACTAGCTGTTCTACCCTGGGTGGATTTTTAACCACACCCGTTATACTCACCACCTCGTCCGGCTTGATCTCCAAGGACCTAGTATTTGTAGCTCGGACTACACCTATGTGTCCATTATCCTGCAACAATGTTGTGGCAAGGTACCATGGTCCCGGTTTCGTAACCGTTGCTACAAAAAACTTCATAACATTTGTCCCCACTATTATTGAGACAGTAAGATTATATGCAGTGTCGGGTACCACAAAAATAGGGGCAGTTACTTCTGTGTTTTCACCTGGTACCTTAATATCCAACTCGATATAACCATAGTATGGAAGACTGTTGCCGCCAGCACCACAAATCTCAAGTTCAAAATCATCAAGGGAAAACAATGGTTTTTGAGACAAGTGGTCCTGGTAGGACTTGTTAGACACTGTCGTTACCATGGATCTAGTATCGAGCAAACAACAACAATCTTTTCCATCCACTATGATGGTAGACTCATTAGAACCACCTACCAAATCACTCACCATTTTATCTGGGCTTTTCTCATCACGACCCCCACGTCGCCCAGTTGCAAGGGTCGCTACTCGTTTAAAGACTCTGGCTGTTGGTGATGAAGTGTTTTTTGTAGAGTTTCTGATTGTTTGTTACCTCCCCTATAGCCGCGACCTCGTCATCGTTTGCCCCGAGGCCCGCCCCCTGTACAGACCTTCTGGTCTTTGATATATGTTGGCATTTGTGGGAAGTTGATGCTGGGTCGACATCGGGCCTTACAGGCTAGTCTTTTGTGTTAAATGCCGTCATTTACATCTGATGACGATACAGCTCACCAATCTTCAATGTACGAGTTGTCACAGCGAAGCAGCTCACCAATTACCAGTATACGAGTTGTCAGAGCATTTCCATCATAGCTCTCTAGATTTGTATCTAATACCGCTTATGCCGGTGCTAGGGGCCGTGTGGTCATATCATCCAAGTTGCCACATGAACAGGTACAATAAAAGCGTACCTGAGATACAACACGTATCACTAATCGTTAGATTCTTGGTATGTGCTTTAGAATAGGTTAACCAGAAGACTATTCTGTGAAGTCATGTGACGCAGTCAGTATGTCGGCACCTCTTCCCACTTCCCTTATATGTGTTGTAATCATAGTATACAAAAACATAGGCTTGTTTCCTGCAAGAGAGAAGCGGTCAACAGTTTTCAATGATGCCGGCAAGACATCATGATGTTCCAAAAATATCAAATCCGTATCGCTGATCAGTATTCTTAATCCACAATATTCGCTGTAAAGTCGTCAACTAAAGAATGATGTATCTCAATGACGCTTTGATTGTGACTGTTCATATGAGTACCATGAGGTTCTTGAAGTACATGGGTTCATACGGCCCCTAGCCCCGGGTTAAGCGGAATTAGACACAAGTTACGAAACGTAGCGCCATAGATCTTGCACGCTACGTTCGTATTTTGCTATCAGCATGCGATATGTATCACCAAATTTGAGAAACTTTGAGTATAGGCGCTTGGTGGAATAGCCCTGTTTTTTAAGTTTCTGCACCAGTGTTTTGTGACGTTGATTAAAATCGTCACATTTAACACAGGATCTAGCAAATGCTACTAAGCGAGATATGTATACGCCATATGCAGGTCCCACTGGAATATTACTGTCCAAAAAGGGATAGTTTACGATTTGGAAATGTGCACCCGAATGTCACGACAGACGCCACCGCAACGGACTTGGGAAGCCGAGTGGGGACCGGAGTCATCACCCAAAACACCACAACGGCGGGCACCTTCTTTTCACCCCTTCACAACACCACCCCTGAAACTACGTCCATCAAGATCTATGACACGTAGCAAGTCACCGCGACGATCACGACGCCGGGAACAAGCGCCCAAGGCCTGGGTACACTACTAAAACCAGCAGCAGCAGCCGGAAAGCTCAGTCGTCATGCTTTACCTCACCCTACCTAGTAACAGCTCGGAAGCGGTGTTTCCCAACAACAGCTTGGCCCGTTATGTCTCGCAGCTGCCACATCCCTTGCATCTCCGCGGACGTTAGGAGTGTGGTCTAGTGGATATCCAGTACCCGTATACGGGGTGCAACGTGCAACATGATACGGTGGGGTACCAGGTCGTGTACGAAAGCAACACCTATAACTTCACTCTTACCGATGGCCTGTACCCTACACTCAAAATATTCATCGAGGCGTTGGGTGACCTCATCAAGTGCAAGACCTCCGGGGGTAAAAGTATCTTCCCGTTTGCGGATTACCTGCACATGGAGTACCACGAGTGGAACCACAAGTTCTTTATCATCCTCCAGAGCAATGTGACCGTACGTTTCAGCAAGACATTGAAGGAGCTGTGTGCACTGGAGACGGATTACTATGTTGGGCCCGGGCGGCTCAAGGGGAAGACCATGCTGGATCTTCAGGCTGGCTTGAATGAACTCTATCTCACATTGTCGGCGATATCGATTTCCCCTGCTCCGCGTCTGTCCCGTGAAAGGGAACTACGGAGATCAAGTCGCACAGAGCTTTAACCACGTACTCTATCTACCGGTGCGACAGATTGACATCAGTACCATCACCATCGATATAAGGGATGATACCGGACAACACCTGGCATTCGAAATTGGGAAAGTGGTGGTCACACTTCATTTTCGACAAGTACGCTCTCCCAATTTTGCATAATGAAGCCTGTTCACAGCGACCGGTCAAATCAACCAGGATGAAGGGAATGTGATCAGTCGGGAGGACTACGCGAACGGATACACGTTGTTCTGTTTCGATCTGACCCCCACCTTAGAGAACGACCATCAGCTGACCCTCGCCAAGCAAGGCAATTTTAGGTTGGAAATCCACTTTGCACGAGCCCTTCGGAGCACCATCAACGTGATTTGCTACGCCGAGTTTGACAACATCATTCAAGTGGACAAGGCGCGTAACGTCCTGTGTCCACCTAACATGGATACAGACCAGATTACCACCGTGCTGGAGAACGATCCGTGGACACGTATGGTCTTTCAAGGAGTGTTTGCCCGAGATGTGTCTCCGTTAGACCGTCTGTACCCTGCCGCCTGCGTCCTCAACACGGACTCGATGGATTAGCCCGGTCAACATGGGTAGCCGTGTACTTGACAGAACAGCAGGGCGAATACTTTGATCCGTACGGCCTGCCACCCCTCCATCCCGATTTAATAGCCTTCATGGACGAAGGCACAGAGACGTGGTGTTGGGACAGTCAAGCCTTGCAAAGCCTGAACAGTAGCGTTTGCGGCCAGTACTGCTTGTTTTACCTCTACCACCGTTGCCGGGGACGAACGCTACCCACTATCGTGCAGATGTTTGACGAGTACTCCCAGGCCGAGGACAGAGATGTACTGGTGTATGACTGAGCCGCAGCTCATTTCAATGTACAGGCCCCGCTCTGGGCTTAAGTTCTAACCATTTCAATGTACAAGCCCCGTTCTGGGCTTCAGTTTTCACGTGGTTGTTTTGACGTCGTTGTTGTCGTTGTTTTTTATTGTTGTTCTTGAATAAAACAAAAAATAAGATCTCACTCAAACACCTGTCTTGTGTGTTTTATGTACAATAGGTTAGGAGCATAAACAAGTGGCCATCAAGGCCCACTGTTTGAATATAAATGTGGGATTCTAATTTCAACCAATCTGGCCAGTCAATAAATGGGCTGGGGAAGTAGCCAACCAGTGGTCTAGGATGGGGCCAAATTTAACCAAACAATGCCCAGAAAACAAACATAGGCGTTGCGTGGGGTTTCTCATCTCTGGTTGCAAGTATGGCTATGCATATAACCTTGAAGTGCCTGGCGCATGGTCGGCACTTCCGAATTTCCCCTTTGTCTACTACTCAGTAGTAGGTAGCAACCCGATCGATTATTGTTTTCCAGGGAGGTAACTCTTGGTGCCCTTTTTCCAGGTTAAAGGTATAGGGGACGCCACATCGCCTTTTACCTCTGGGGCGCCAGGGGGCGCCACCAGCTCAAGGTCACGTGGAGGTCAAAAGTAGATCCGGCAACCTTTGTATTCCTCCGCGGTCTGGTGGTAATGCGGTCACTTCCACGGACAGAACGTATTCCCATGTCAACCAAGTGACTTCCAATGTTAATGTATACGGGGAATGCCTAAAAAGGTTATGGGAATAGACGTTTTGTGCCCGGGGTGGGTCCCTAGTCGACCGAATGGGTCGAGTGAGGTATCAAAGTGAAGCATTCGTGAAGGGGCATCCAGTCCCGAAACTATAAAAAGCGGAATACGGACTTTACCCCTAAAATAGGGGAAAATCCCTATCAACCCTAGCCAAAAGGGCTAATATCGGTCCCCGGGCTTACTGGGACCTGCCTATCCAGTCAATGAGGTGGGTGCATGTAAAATTAGGATTTTCCCCCAAAACTATAAAAAGCGGAACACGGACTTTACCCCTACAATAGGGGTCTGTAATATACAATATAAGGGAAAATGGCTGTATGGGGTATGGGGGTGGTCAATTTTTTTCGTTGGCTTTACTATGGGTTGTGGGGTCGCGTTTTTCTCGTCTCGCCAAGAAAATGACAATGGGAAGGGTCCCGGAGAGAAGCGGTGAAATTTTTGGGGAAAGTCACCGAGGTCTGTATATAGGCCTATAGGCTGGCCATGAGGGGTATAGGTTCAACCTGGGAAATTCACACACGTTCATTGTGATATGGGTTGCTTGGATTTGTTTTTCACGTCTCGTCATTTAGAACACGATGGGAAGGGTCCCGGAGCGAAACGGTGAAATTTTGGAAAAAGTCACCGAGGCCTGGGTAGGCCCATAGGCCTATACTGCATGGCTATGGGTGTATAGGTCCATACGGGGTGGACGTTTTGGGATCTAGGTGGGCCACTAATGGCCCGATGGGGTCGAGTGAGGTATCAATGTGAAGCCTATGTGAGGGGGCAACCGATGGGATGGATGTGGAGTAGGAATATCGTCATTCTGCGCATGCGCAATAGACAAAGTGTATGGAAATAGACGTTTTGGGATCTAGGGGAGCCACTAGTGGGCCGATTGGATCGAGTGAGGTATCAATGCGGGGTTGAAATATCGTCACTCTGCGCATGCGCAGTGGACAAAGGTATGGAAATAGACGTTTTGGGGTTTAGGTGGGCCACTAGTGGGCCGATGGGATCGAGTGAGGTATCCCTGTGAAGCCTATGTGAGGGGGCTAGACTAGGGTGTCGTTTCCATTCTGCTGCGCAGGTCACGTGGGTTGTGACGTCACTTCCGGGTTTCACCTCCAAACCCAGAAGAGTTCCAATGTTCTCCTAGACGTCCGGATGTTCAACCTCCGGGGTTTTTCCCAGCCCCGGCCCCGGTCCGCCCCGGCCGCAGCGCGCACGCGCGGGGGTGATCTGATGCCGCAGCGCGCGCGGGTTATCCGGGAATGCGTGGGTGAATCCGCAGCGCGCGCGCGCATGAAGACCCTCATACATACCCCAATGCAGGCGCAGACGTGATGTGCCCGGATGATAGACACGGACGTCGCCGAGAAAAACACATACAACACGTCACATACAGTCGCCCCCCTCAAGACCCTCATATATACCTGAAAAGATACGGACGTTACCGAAAAGACACGGACGTTACCGAAAAAACACGGACTTTACGGAAAAAACACGGACTTTACCGAAAAGACACGGACGTACCCGAAAAGACACGAAGGTGAACGACATTGTGGAAAAACCCCACAGACAGGTCAGTACATGCATTCCTATGATGTTCACAGGTTACGCCCGATTCACGCATAATAAAAGGATTGATCTGTAATCTGTGTTGTTGTTGCTCTCTTTTTTGGAATAACCCATCAGAATAGTACGTATCACGGACTACACCCGTAGAGCTACATCTAGGCGCGCATGTGTGACATGGTCTATAAAACACGTCCCTCTGGATCCCACACCTTCATTTCTACGGTTGCAGAGCCATGACGGAGATCCAGCCCTATGCGACTCGCATTTTACAGCATGCCACCGTGGTTAATTCACTCACGGGTTACCGAGCAGTGGTCCGGTCCATGTTTGCAGATGGCGACGACAACGAGGGGCGACGCCAGATCCTGAACGAGTTCACAGAAGCGGTCCTCGACAGAGTGCACTCGATGGAGAGGTGTGCCATCACTCACCACTACTGGACTATGACAGCCATCCTTGATGCTCGGGCTATGGACCACGAACCCTCACGCCGGAACCAGCGACGGCTGGCTGGCCTAGTCATGGTCTGTGCCCTATTGACCCTGGCGCTGTGGCATTGACAGTGGGACCTGACTATAAATACGAGGTGTGGTGTTACGGAGAATGGCAGGCGGCGTATGCAGCAATGCCCCACATCACGTTCGTGGAAGGCCTACCCAACCTGGCCGATTTGGAACCCGACACCTTGGTGGTTCTGGATGATCTCATGGCGGAGACGGATGCGCGGGTCACCCAACTCTTTACCAAAGGCAGCCACCATCGACGGCTCAGCATCATTTACATTGTGCACAATCTGTTCAGTAAAAACAAAGAACATAGGAACATCAGCTTAAATGCCCACTACCTGGTGGTCTTCAAAAACCCGAGAGATACCACTCAACTGCTGCACCTGGCGAGACCTGATGTATCCCGGCCGCACGCCGTTTGCGTTGGAAGCCTTTAAAGATGCCACAACCCCTCAGCACGGGTATATGCTCTTCGACCTAAAGCAAGCCATCCCCGACCACCTTCGACTACGGACCGGCATTTTTCCCGCAGAGACCCACCACGTGTACATGCAAAAATAATGTAAACACACCCACAGTGGCGCCCCCAGCTGGAGTGTGTGTTTGATGATGGGGATAATAAAAAGTATGAATACCCCAGCATGGTTGAATTTGTCTCTGTTCTCTGAGATGGATAAAAAGGGCAGAGTTGTGGGTTCTGGCATTAGTTGTACATGATGTCTGCGCGAGTACGGAAGCACGCTCCCACGCTCCGTGTATTGAAGACGGCCCCACCCGAGTTGGTCCGAACCATTGTACGCGGTGCGGACCCCAACCTTGTACGATGTCTGTACGAGATCGGGTACAACCTGTTAAAAGGCAACGTTCCACTGACTCCGGCTCAGAAGACCAAGTTGGCCAAGCATAAGACAGGTCTCCGAACCTTAGTCCAGAAGCGGTTCCCTCAAACACAAAGAAAAATGTGTTACAGAAAGGCGGCTTTCTCGGGGTCATCTTAGCACCGTTGGCCGCTTCCGTGTTGGGTCCAGTATTGGGTGGACTCTTCGGCCGACAATGAACCACACGAAAAAAATGGTCCTCGTCGAACCACGGTTCCTTCAAAACCTCCAATCGCCCTACCCTGTCCCACCTACGGTGAAGACCATAAACACCCTCGATGGAGAGATGCAACAGATCTTACAGAGACCGGGGTTAAGCGACACTGAGAAAGTACAACGGTACAATGAGACGCTTCAACGGTACATGACGTTCATGGACCAATGCAAAACCTTCTCTACCCCACCACCACCACCACCACCACGTGACACACCGCCGACCTCAGCACCGCTCCAACAGCCGCCATTACCAGGGGTAGCACCCACAGCCGCACAGTGGGTGGAAGATGAAGTGCTGAAGAGTGTACCTGCATCGTTCAAGAAACAAGCTGCCCTGGTATTTCAACGGATGAAACAGAATCCTAACATGACTTGGAATGATAAAGGCGAACTCCGGGTACAGAATCAGGTGGTTCCCGGCACCCACATGACGGATTTAGTGAATGACCTGATGCGTAAACGCAGGTCGCACACGGATCCTCGAGGATGGGAGGTCTTCGCTCAAGGCTTGAAAGATATGCATGTAGCACAGGAATTGGTGGGGAACCCCCACCGCTGGTCCTTTATGCAGCGAACCCAGCAATCGCCGAGTGGCCCACTACCTTCTTGGAAAGCCGAATAGGAACCGGAGTCACCCCCCAAAACTCCACCACCACAACGGGCACCTTCTTTTCAGGCCTTTAAAAAACCACCCTCGATCAGGACACCCCACATCTCCAGAGCCGTGACACGTAGCAAGTCACCGCGACGAACACGACGCCGGACACAACCGCCCAAGGCCTGGAACACCTATTAAAACCAACAGCAGCAGCAGGACAGCTCAGTCGCCATGTTTCACCTCACTCTACCCAGTAACATTTCGCTGGATGTGTTTCCTGACAACACCGTGGCCAAGTACGTGACCCAGTTACCGCAACCGTTGCATTTACCTGGGCGCTGGGAATGTGGCCTCGTGCATATCCAATACCCTTACTCGTGGTACAACGTGCGAGCCAATGAAGTGTGGTACGAAGTGACCTACGAAGGCAAGAACACCCGACTCACCCTCCCCGAAGGCCAATACGATACCCCCAAGGAGTTCATGGGTGGGCTGTCAAGACTGTTGCATTATAAGGCTCTACGGGAGGTCACGAATACTTCAAAACCCATCAAATCCTTTCCCTTCAAGAATCACGTGGACTTCGATTACAACGCACACAACGACAAGGCACAGCTTATCGTCTCCGCCAGCGCGAGTGTCGTACTGAGTCCTATCCTACAGCAAATGCTGGGTTTCGATCTACAGACGTTCGCTGGTCCCACCGCCCACCAAGGCGAGATCCCGATGGATATGAAGTCGGGTATGTACGGACACTACATCTACTCGGACGTGGTGGACAACCACATCATGGGCGATATCAACACACCTCTGTTACGGGTGGTCCCCATTAAAAAGACGTATGGAAATCAAGGCACCCACAGTTTCACCCACATGCTCTACCTGCCCGTACGACAAACCGACATCAACCCGATCACGGTGGATATAAGAGATGACACGGGACGACCGGTGGCATTCGAACGCGGGAAAGTGGTGCTGACACTTCATTTTCGACAAGCACGTGCTCCCCACTTTGTATAATGAAGGTGCCTTACGAGTGCGATGCACGCAGCTATATGGACTATTATGCCCAGCAGGCCGGCGGTGGCCTTCCGGTTTTCAGTGGTGCACGCATGCAGCGAGGACATGGACTGGGGAACATACTCGGCAGCATCGTCAAAACGTTCCTGCCCTTGGTGACGCGTGGGGTGAAAGCAATCGGCAAACAAGCGGTACGCAGTGGACTGCAAGTGGCCGGTGATGTCTTGGGGGGTACGGTACCCAAAGAAGCGGGCTAAAGAAGCGGGAGGCGTCTTGGTGGCCAAAGCACAACGCATCGTAGGGAATAAAAGAGCTGCCCCACCGAGACCACGCACCAGTCGACGACCGACCCAGCGACGACGCACATCGAAGACCCAGGATATCTTTTCTTAAAACATGTCCTTGATCCACGCCGAGTCCTGCCCCTCCACCAACAGTGAATTTGATTTGTGGACCGTGCCGCCCACACAGACCAGTGCCGAACAGGGATTATGGGTGGAGCATCTCCCGCTCTCCAGCATCAACGAAACAGGGCCCATCGAGTTCACCATCAGTAATGCGGATACGGCCTATGTGGATTTAGCCCATACATACTTGTATGTGAAAGCCAAGGTGGTCAATGGGGATAGCTCCAGAATCATCCAAGCTGCAACGGTGGGCCCGACGAATCTCTGGCTGCACTCGATGTTTCAACAGGCGGATATTTTTCTCAGCCACAAACTCATCAGTGACTCGACCAACACGTACCCCTATCGAGCCTACATCGAGACACTGTTGTCGTATGGCCGAGAGGCTAAAAAATCTCAGCTGAAAGCCGCTTTATTCTACCAGGACACACCCGACCACATGGACACGGTGGACAATGTGGGATATAGCAAACGGAAGGCTTTCACTGCGAACAGTGCCTCGGTGGATGTCATGGGTCGACTGCACGCAGACATGTTCATGCAAGACCGGTACCTCTTGAACAAGATCCGCATCAAAATCCGACTGATACGGGCGCCTCCGACCTTCGCCTTGATGGCCACTAACGTAGAGGGGCATGCAGCTGACTATAAGATTGTTATCCAAGACGCAGCCCTGTATGTCCGAAAAGTGAAACCGAATCCAGCCGTTCAATTGGGATACATGAAAGCCTTGGAAACAAAACCAGCCCAGTACCCTATCCGACGTGTACAAACCAAAGTGTTCTCTGTGCCTGCTGGAAATATGGGCGCCAACAAAGAAAGCCTGTTCCTGGGGAACTACCCAAGCGATTGATCCTGGCCTGTGTGGAAAATACCAGTTTCAGCGGAGCCTACCCAGAGAATCCGTTTGACTTTGAACATTTCGGCATCAATTTTGTGGCCCTGCATGTGGATGGACAACAGGTCCCAGCCACGGCCTAAACACCGAACTTTGGGCGCAGGAATTTTATTCGAACCTATCAGAGCCTGTTTACAGCCACCGGTCAAATCAACCAGGACGAAGGGAATTTGATCAGTCGGGAGGACTGCGCGAACGGATACACGTTGTTCTGTTTCGATCTGACCCCCACCTTAGAGAACGACCATCAGCTGGCCCTGGCCAAGCAAGGCAATTTACGGTTGGAAATCAACTTTTTACGAGCCCTCGGGACCACCGTCAATGTGATCTGCTACGCCGAGTTTGACAACACCATTCAAGTGGACAAAGCGCGCAAAGTCCTGTGTGACTTTTCCACCTAACATGGATACAGACCAGATAACCACCGTGCTGGAGAATGACCCAGGGACACGTATGGTCTTTCAAGGGGTGTTCGCCGGAGATGTGTTCCCATTAGACCGTATGTATCCTGCTGCTTACGTTCTCAACACGGACCCGATGGATCGACCCGGTGAACACTGGGTGGCCGTGTACTTGACAGAACAGCAGGGCGAATACTTTGACCCGTACGGTCTGCCACCCCTCCATCCCGATTTAACAGACTTCATGGATCAAGGCACAGAGACGTGGTGTTGGAACAGTCAAACGTTGCAAAGCCTGGCCAGTAGCGTCTGCGGACAATATTGCTTGTTTTACCTGTACCATCGATGCCGGGGAAGACCCTTATCTACCATCGTACAGATGTTTGACGAGTACCCCAAGGCCGAGGACCGCGATGTACTCGAATATGACTGGGCCGCCCATCATTTCAATGTACAAGCCCCGTTCTGGGCTTAAGTTCTTTCAATGTACACAAGCCCGCTGTTCTGGGCTTAAGTTTACAAGCCCCCTGTTCTGGGCTTCAGTTCTTTCAATGTACAAGCCCCCTTCTGGGCTTCAGTTCTTTCAATGTACAAGCCCCCCTCTTCTGGGCTTCAGTTTTCACGTGGTTGTTCTCACGTTGTTGTTGTTACTGAATAAAAAACAAAATGAGATCTCACCAAAAAACCCTGTCTTGTGTGTTTTCTATATGAGCATAATGCATGAAACTGGCTTTGAACACCATATTAGCCAATCAGTGGCCTACAATGGAGCCAAAGGTAACCCATCCATGTCCAGAAAACATTACCCGGGTGTACAAGAACCCGGATGTAGGCGCGGACGTAGGCAAAAGCATCCCAGTACCCGGATGTAGGCGCAGACGTGAGCGAAATTCTAGTACTCGTCCATTGGTTCTTTTATCGATCGCTCATTGGCTCTTTTTCTCGACCGCTGATTGGTCCAAATGGAACTGCCCATCCTTGCCAGGTTAATTTACAATCCCCTTTTGGGGTTCAGGCTCTGTATATCGATGCCGCAACATTGTCTCCTCCGAACCTTGCCGAAAGGGAGACCTTGGACCTTTTGACCTGGATGTGACCTTTGACCTTTTGACGCGACACTCATCCGCGCACTGCCGGTCATGACGCGCGCGCGCGCTGCGGCATCAGATTACCCCCGCGCGCGCGCGCTGCGGCCGGGGCGAGGCGGGCCGGGCCCGGGGAAAACCCCGGAGGTTGAACATCCGGACGTCTAAGAGAACATTGGAACTCTTCTGGGTTTGGAGGTGGAACCCGGAAGTGACGTCACAACCCACGTGACCTGCGCAGCAGAATGGAAACGACACCCTAGTCTAGCCCCTCACCTAGGCTTCACATGGATACCTCACTCGATCCCATCGGCCCACCAGTGGCCCACCTAGACCCCAAAACGTCTATTTCCATACCCTTTGTCCACTGCGCATGCACAGAGTGACGATATTTCAACCCCGCGCTCACCCTATCAGACGCCCCCTAACATAGGCTTCACATTGATACCTCACTCGATCCAATCGGCCCACTAGTGGCTCCCCTAGATCCCAAAATGTCTATTTCCATACACTTTGTCTATTGCGCATGCGCAGAATGACGATATTCCTACCCCACATCCATCCCCCTCACATAGGCTTCACATTGATTACAAGCGTCTAGTCCGTCATTCATAATCCAGCCGTCGTCCATTAGAGAATATCCGCGTCCATAATCCAAAGACCTATTCCATTTTCCAAATAACAGTATTAGCACCAAATTCAAAAAGACAATCATAGTGTACATAAACATAGGCTTGTTTCCTGCAAGAGAGAAGCGGTCAACAGTTTTCAATGATGCCGGCAAGACATCATGATGTTCCAAAAATATCAAATCCGTATCGCTGATCAGTATTCTTAATCCATAATATTCGTTATAGAGTCGTCATCTAAAAAAAAGATGTATCTCAGTCACGCTTTGATTGTGACTGTTCATATGAGTACCATGAGGATCTTGAAGTAACACAGGATCTAGCAAATGCTACTAAGCGAGATATGTATACGCCATATGCAGGTCCCACTGGAATATTACTGCCCAGAAAGGGATAGTTTACGATGTCGAAATTGTAATCATCTCTTTTGTCATAAAGTCGACGAGAGAGAATGCCCGCTTCATTTTTATAGAGATAGAGATCTAAATAAGATGTGCCTGTAGGGCTATCTGTAGTTTCCTTCAAATCCAGTGAAGGCGGATATATATCCTTCACTGCGTCATTTATATAACGATTATCCACAGCGAGAAGATCGTCTATATAGCGTTTGGTGAATGAGAAGGAACGGGCTTTGAATGGATCGGTTTTTGAGAGCGCCTGCATATAGTCATATTCATAAGAGAACAGATACAGGTCAGCCAACAGGGGTGCACAATTAGTACCTATTGGAATACCTATATGCTGCTGATATATTGTGTTGCCAAATTTCACATAGATATTTTTAATGAGAAATTCAAGCAACTCTATAAACAAAGAAACATCCCATGAATGATATCTCTTGTATGTAGTCGAGCTAAAGAATGCTTTATGGCTTCCGACATTAATATATCTACGATCACTTTTCTTGAACACAGATACTATTAATGAACTTATACGGTCAGTAAGGTCCTGATGAGGGATTGTAGTATAGAGAGTCGAGAAATCCCATGTGGATACATGTCTGTACGGTATGTGACCTTTAGCATCAAGTTCTTCCGTAAGACATTTTGAGTTTTTCAATATCCACATACATTCCACGCCAGAGTTCTTAGAAATAGTGGCGCAATACCTTCCCAAAATGCGTTTACCTCCTGAAGGGCCCTCGTCAATAGGGTTGAAAGAAGCTTGGTGGTGCAGCTTCTAGAACCAGCTATGAATCTAGCTTTGTATGGTGATTTATACATTTTGGGAGTCCAGTATATTTTTGGTATGTCGCTATGATTGGTTGGAAGACAAATACCTCTTTCCTTGAGAAACTTTTTGTGATTGTTAAATAAATCTTCCAGAGTAAATGCAGTTTGGGAGTAAGTAGACGTATTTGATGAAGATATGTCTACATTCAATTCTTTAACCAGCACCTGGTAATAGTAATATTTACATATGAATATTATATTATTCGGAGCTTTGTCTGCTGGGACTATGGCGAATTTACTCTGGAGATTTGCTAGAACTTCTTGCGAATTGAGGTTTCTCAGTACTTGTTTTGCTAGGGGAAGAGAACTTCTGTCATTCGTTGTACTCTGCTCAGCATCGAATATCTCGTACAATAAAATTATTGAATCTTGAATTTTGGGTTGGAAAGGATGCGATACATAAAATTTAGTGTTTACATAGGAACATTGAGAGATCGGTAGATTTCAAGATATGCATGTTTCACTACATCGTACGGGGGTTTTCAACCTCGTAAACAGAGCCTGTGAGATACTGTACCATTCACATGACAACTGAACACAGAGGAAGGTGGATCGATTTGAATTTGTCAAATCATTTGTCCCTACCTGCAGTTTGACAGTCCAATGGTAAAGTCCAGCAAAAGGTCATTGTATTACATGATGACCGTTTCGATGTGCCATGCATTTCTGAAAACAGTTTTACGCCCTCTGATTGGCTGATAGTTTTACGTCGAGTGCAGCTGTGAAGACAGCCGATCGATCGACTTGTGTTTCATGGTCGGACGTTTATTGTAATTATTCATTACATTTTTTACCTCAAATTAAAAATGGAGAACAATGTTCCATGACCGTACGTTCAAATGGTCATTAATTATCATTTCTATGGATTTAGACTGATTTTCGCTCAATTTTATGGAAAAACGCTGTTTGAAAAAAATATTGGAACACAAATCCAGACCGGCGTTTGGTAGAGTCAAGCGTGCATACATTAGAACATTAATTCACCAGAATTTGGCGTCAAAAGTGTATAGCTTTGAATAAAATACACTGTTTATGGGAGCCGACAAGCACACATGACACAGGCCGCTGTGATTGTACTGCCAATGTACACATACCAATTAACCAATGAAAGGCCGAGAATCGAACGGATGTTTGTGTGACCAGTTGAATAAATAGTATTATATGTTTCTCCCAGCCTCTGTCACGGAGTAGGGGAGATAATCATGTCATCTGGCTTCGGTAGTAATTCAGTAGTGGTTACTTGCCTTGTATTAGAACTCGCTCAGGAGGAGTTAGGAAAGAGTCCCTTTTCCTGGAAAACCGCCTTCCAACTTGTGGCGTTCCTCGTTTTGTGGGTTCGGTGCTCCCTTTAACTGCCAACTGTGGCACCCCGTCCAAGAGTTAGCTATGCACCTGGCCTAGAGATTCTGTTTCCATGGTAACATGGCGGAGCACTGAGCACTCCCCTGGTCACTGTTTGTGTTTTCTTTGACGGTTTTCCACTGTCTCTCACTGTTGTAACGCACTGTCGGAGTTACATCACTCTTGCTGAACATTGCTACTGTGTACTAATAAATGAAGTGTCAACCATATTCAAGATTTCTTCAGTGTGTATCTCCCCACACCCCAGCCCCAAAAGCGACGGTCATACTGGTGTCAGAAGTGGGATAGTGGGGATAGAGAGCAGTATTTCGAAACAGTGACCAGGGTGAGTTGTGTTGGGAAGTCCAGACCTGAGGCCAAGGTAGACCAGACTTATGGCGCACGGGCACGACCTAGATGAATATTCTCTGGCGGAGGATGAGCCAACAGAGGAAATGCAGTCCCTTCGTAATGAGTTGGAGGCATTGCGGCTGGAGTTACAGCGTACTAGAGACAGGGTCCCTGCACCTACGTTGCAGCCGCAGGCTACTAGAATTGTGTTACCTCCACCGGTAAAACTGCCGGTATATTCAGGCAAGGAAGACCCCAATGCCTGGATTGAACGAGCCGAGCGCACTATCGCATCGCAACAATTGCAAGGTCAAGCGGCCGTATTGTTCCTTAGAGATTATTTGCAGGGAGCTGCTGATGATGAAGTGAGACAACAACTACCAGATTCTCCGCAGGCCTTGTTCGCTTTGCTTAAGCGCGTGTTTCGTACCAGACTTTCAGTCCCGCAAGTGATGCGCGAGTTTTACACCCGAACACAAACTGCTAACGAGAGCATTACAGACTACTCCCATGCATTAGTTGCGATCTTAGAAAAACTTTTGTTAACTGCAGCCGAGAGAGAAAAACTGTTGCGAGACCAATTTTCGGAAGGCGCAAGACCAATGTCTCTTCAGCGCCTACTGAAACGCCGTGTTAGAGATAGACCTAACATAACTTTTCTTCAGCTTAGAGACATGGCACTGGATGAAAGTGAAGAGTCTTCCAAGGCACAGATAAAAGAGGTGGAAGCTACGGGTGTACCGAATGCATCCAATGAGGCTCCTACTTGGGCCACTGAACTCATACGACTCACGAAGCAGTTAATTAAAATTCAACATGGTGTGGGTAGTCCGCAAGGTGTTAGTGATGGTCCTTCAATTGTGAACCCACCTCCCATGAATCACGTTGCTAGGCAACCATTGAAGTGTTACTATTGTGAGAAGTTTAGTCATTTTCAGAGGGATTGTAAAAAACGTATTCGAGATGAGCGGATGTCGTCTCGACCCAATCCGACCACAGCAACATCCTCATCGCTCGAGGGCAGTCGTTCAACTGATCCGGCCTTGTGACGCCAGGTGATCGGCAATAGTCCTGAGGTCAAAGCGACTTTTGCTGGATGTGACATTCTGTGTTTATTCGACACGGGATCCCAAGTGACAACCGTGACTGAAACTTTCTACAAGGAGCATCTGAAAGATAAAACCATCGAACCAGCATCATGGCTACACTTGATTGCAGTGAACGGACTGGAGCTACCCTATATTGGGCACATCACTGCAGATGTCGAGGTGATGGGTACTGTCGTGGCGGACGTGGGGATTTTAGTGTTGAAGGACATCCCCAACCGATCGGAGACGGATAGAGCTGGTATAATCGGCATGAACGTCATCAAGGAGATTCCAGGTTTCCAATTTTTGAGTAGTTGTGCTACCAACGTTTGCGAGACGGCCGTTCGTAGGTCGAAGTTTGTTCGTGTGCTGGGAGAGCATGAAACGATGATACCTGCAGCATCACTTCGACGAATCAGATGTAGTGGAGTTCCGCTGGATAAAACCGTTCTGATCGAGCCCCTTAGCAAACCACCTCATCCAGCCATCCGTGTTGCACCAACTGTATCTGAGGGGTATGTAGAAGTGGTAAACATGTCAGAAAAGGACATTTGGTTGCCGAAGCATACTAGACTGGGAATTCCCGTGGACTTTGAAATTGCAGAAGAGGTGTCAGTCACAGTAGAGGTGGATCGACTTGTGGTCCGTAACGTCAATATCGTAGCACCAACAGAGTCCCAACCGATCAAGTGTCCAGATCTTTCGGAGTTTGAGGGTACCGACGCTGAGCTGGATAGGGCTAAGTCTCTTCTCGACGAATATCAGGATCTCTTCTCACCAGAACTTGGGAGGACTCAAACTATCAAACATCGCATTATCACGAAGGATGAATTACAAGCGTCTAGTCCGTCATTCATAATCCAGCCGTCGTCCATCAGAGAATATCCGCGTCCA
Source organism: Hanleya hanleyi (assembly GCA_036873755.1). Classification (NCBI taxonomy): domain Eukaryota; kingdom Metazoa; phylum Mollusca; class Polyplacophora; order Lepidopleurida; family Hanleyidae; genus Hanleya; species Hanleya hanleyi. Next base: position 95,995 of record JAVTVY010043930.1, read on the forward strand.
TAATCCAAAGACCTATTCCATTTTCCACATAACAGTATTAGCACCAAATTCAAAAAGACAATCATAGTATACATAAACATAGGCTTGTTTCCTGCAAGAGAGAAGCGGTCAACAGTTTTCAATGATGCCGGCAAGACATCATGATGTTCCAGAAATATCAAATCCGTATCGCTGATCAGTATTCTTAATCCATAATATTCGTTATAGAGTCGTCATCTAAAAAAGATGTATCTCAGTCACGCTTTGATTGTGACTATTCATATGAGTACCATGAGGATCTTGAAGTACATGGGTTCATACGGCCCCTAGCCCCGGGTTAAGCGGAATTAGACACAAGTTACGAAACGTAGCGCCATAGATCTTGCACGCTACGTTCGTATTTTGCTATCAGCATGCGATATGTATCGCCAAATTTGAGAAACTTTGAGTGGAGGCGCTTGGTGGAATAGCCCTGTTTTATAAGTTTCTGCAATACCGACGAATTCCTCCTCCACAACTTACAGCGGTACGAGACCATTTACAGGACTTGCTCTCTCAGGGTATTATTAGACATAGCTCATCGAGCTATGGTGCGCCGCCAGTCTTAGTCAAAAAGAAGAACGGTGACCTCAGAATGTGCATAGACTATAGAAAATTGAACGAAAAGACCGTCAGGGATGTGTACCCACTTCCTAGAATTGAAGAATCCTTGGATCTCATGCAGGGTGCTCAGCAGTTTTCTACAGTGGATCAAATCGAGGTGGATGAGGCCGACAAGCCCAAGACAGCTTTCACAACTCCCTACGGCCTGTATGAGTATAACAGGATGCCCTTTGGTCTCAGCAATTGCCCAGCTACTTTTCAACGCCTGATGACCCACATTTTCCGGGAAGACCTACTCGACCGACTCTTTGTATACTTGGATATTATTGTGTGGGCCTCCGACACCTCTGAACATCTAGACAAACTGGAACTTGTGTTTGGCAAGCTCAGGAAACATGGACTGAAGGTAGAACCAACGAAATGCTCCTTGTTTCGCAGGAAGGTGCAGTTTCTTGGGCATGTCGTGTCGAAAGAGGGCGTTTCCACTGATCCGCAAAAGACTCGTGTGGTTTCTGAATGGCCAGTTCCCCAAACTCTCAGACAGTTGCGCGGGTTTCTCGGGTTTGCCTCCTACTATCGGAGGTTTGTAGAAGGTTTCGCCGGAATTGCTACACCCCTGTACAACGTGATCAGCAAATGCGGAGACAGCAAGAAGGGTAGATGACAGGTTAAGAACTGTGACATAACTCAACTTTGGAACCCAACTTGCCAGTCAGCTTTTGACCTTCTGAAAGGAAAACTCACCTCTGCGCCTGTCCTTGCATACCCCGACTTTACGAGACCTTTTCTTCTGGAGACTGACGCTAGCAATTGTGGGTTGGGTGCGGTTCTCAGCCAACTACAGGATGGGAAAGTCCGAGTGATTGCGTATGCGTCCCGAGGATTGAGACAACCGGAACGTCAACCAGGCTACTCTAGTGAGAAAATAGAACTTCTCGCCTTTAAGTGGGCAGTGTGTGACAAGCTGCGGGATTATCTACAGGGTGCTACCTTTGAGGTTATTACTGACAATAATCCCCTCACCTACCTTATGTCGAAGAAGAAAGTATCTGCCCTTGAACAGCGTTGGGTAAACGAACTAGCCAGCTTCCAGTTCACCTTTCGATATCGTTCTGGAAAATCCAACATCAATGCTGACATTTTGTCTCGGTTACCTGGTGCCCACTCTGACAATCCTGCATTGGATGAAGCCATCGATGACCTTGGAGAGACAGGAAACATGTTTGCAGACCTGATGGAAACCACGATTGTACCACCGGAAGTACGAGAAGTTGCACTGCAGAATCTGTGTATTAGCATCAATGCTGTTGCGGCCAAGACATCGCTGGGCACGGGTAATATGACTAGCGAATTACCGTCGTGGAACAGTTCTGACATGACGACATTTCAGTTGAATGACCCAGTAATTGCTCGACTGCACCACTACCCGAAACTGGGGAGGCCTCCTTCAGCTGCAGAGCGTGCAAAGGAGCCAAAATCTGTACAAGTACTCCTCCAACATTGGGATCGGATAGAGGAGAAGGAGGGAGTGTTGTATCGTCGTATGGGAATCAAAGAGGGAGGAACTAAAGTCAACTTGATTCTGCCTTTGTGTCTACAAGACAAACTGTTACATGACCTGCATGATGCAAGTGGCCACCAGGGGCAAGAAAGAACCGAACAACTTGTGAGAGAACGGTGCTGGTTTCCCAGCATCACTAAGAGTGTCCAAGAACACCTCAAGGGCTGCCACCGCTGTGTGCTCGCAAAGGGCCCTTACCTACCTGTACGATCGTCTTTAGGGCGATTATGTGCTTCGAAACCAATGGAAGTTGTATCCATCGACTTTACTCTTATGGACAAAGCCAGTAATGGGATGGAGAATGTGCTCGTGATTACCGACTGGTTCACTAAATTTTCCATTGCCATTGCCACCAGAGATCAACAGGCCCCTACAGTTGCTCGAGTGCTTGTGCGCGAGTGGTTCAACCATTATGGAGTACCTAGCCGTATTCATAGTGACCAAGGAAGAAGTTTCGAAGGGAACATCATCTCCCAACTCTGCAAACTTTACGGCATCCGGAAAAGTAGAACCACCCCGTACCATCCAGAGGGGAATGGACAGACGGAGCGGTTTAACCGCACTCTTCACAACCTGTTATGTACCCTTTCAGCAGACCAAAAGCGACGTTGGCCAGAACATCTCCTTGAGCTATGTTATGTCTACAATGCGACCCCTCATAGTAGCACCGGTTTCTCGCCACATTACCTGCTATTCGGACGCGAGGCAGTACTTCCTGTTGATCGATTGCTTGGATCTTCGTCACAAGATGACTCTGAAACAGACTCTGACATGTACACTGAGTGGGTGTCCTGCCACCAGGCAAGGCTCTGGAAGGCAAGGCAGATTGTCCAGCAACAGTTAGCAACAAAGGCTACCAGAAGGAAGTTACGACATGACAAGAAAGTCAAGGAACCTCCGCTTGAACCCGGGACTCAAGTGTACGTCCGCGTTCATCCTCAAGGTCGACATAAAATCGCTGACAAGTTCGGACCTGAAACCTTCAAAGTCCTGGAACACAGGGATGGGGTATACACCATAGAACTTGCTGATGGCAGAGGGAACAGCAGACATGTTGGCCGTGCGGAGATTACTCCAGTAGAACATCGTAGAGCCACCATTGGACCACCAAAGCCTTCGAAGTCTGCCAGAGCGTCTCCTGAAGAACGTATTCCTCCGGAAGAGCAAGATGAACCCCAGGACCAAAGAGTGATCATCCTTCAGCCAGCAGGATATGATGGGCATGGTGACTTAATGGCAGACCGCAGTACTGAATCTTCGGACCCTGAAGTACATCTACCAGATACAAATGTAGGGCGACCACGACGAACAAATGCTGGGTTCCATTCCAACCCATACCACTATCCGAAGTCTGTATTAGGGTAGCGACTTATTGTCTTTAATATGTGTATATCGGCACTTCTTAAATTGTATTGGTTACTGATGCTATCATGAGGACATGATAGATTCAAAGAAGGGGTGTGTGTGACCAGTTGAATAAATAGTATTATATGTTTCTCCCAGCCTCTGTCACGGAGTAGGGGAGATAATCATGTCATCTGGCTTCGGTAGTAATTCAGTAGTGGTTACTTCCCTTGTATTAGAACTCGCTCAGGAGGAGTTAGAAAAGAGTCCCTTTTCCTGGAAAACCGCCTTCCAACTTGTGGCGTTCCTCGTTTTGTGGGTAAGAAAATTAAGTGTTTTGTATTTTATATGACCCGATCACCATTTATTTCATGTTAGCTGGTGACAATAACAGTTGTCAGTGTAAATTAAATCTTTGAGACGAAAACTCTGTGTTAGGTTAATTTCCGAGTAGAAATCATGAAATCAATAACCGCCTCGTGTAACAGCCTCGTTTTCGTGAAAATGTTGAACAGTCCGAAATTGCAACGAAACGGTCAGAACGAACTTGATTTTCACATCCCTTATTGTTAAATGTCACCATTAATGAGTACATTGTTCACTGTATAAAATACAGGACCCTCTCGGGAATTTTATTGTGAGTTTAGACAGTGTGTTATGATGTTTCGTCTGGGTTATTTCCACATTGATTTGATGCATGAAGATGCAGGTCACGTGCATATTTTGGTGTTTTCTGGGCTGATGACCACTTTTCCATGATAATGTAGGGAATTCATCTAGGATGTGAAGCTAGCAGCATCCTGCTTACTCTTGAACAAATACTATCGTGTATATGATAAACATGACGGATGCACACTTTCAGTTATTGAGCTTCTGATAATTTCATAAATGTAAATAATATCGCAATATTTCTCATGTTTTATTAGGCATTCATAACAGCAAAATTACTCGCTATACCATATCATGTTTGCCATTACAGACCATGAATCGTGTTACGTTATATGTATATATGGGGAGAGTGTTCTATGATGTCATGGTTATGTCGAGTTTTTCCTTTATCGCTGCATTCGGTCTTATGCTGAAGCACTGCAGGTCTTAAAAGATTTGTACAATATCACTGTCAAGGTGGTCAGACTATCTTGCCGTACGCTTGGTTGTCAAATGTCAGTTGATGAGCTGTCATTATCCGCAGTATTGTGTTCATAAGTAACTCTAGATAGATCGATTTAGAGTTTTGTTGGTTATGAATAGTTCCGCATGTTATTTTCATGAGGCGACATTCGACTGTCGTTAGTAGAATACCGTCAGGATATGACTGAGGTATTATCGGTAGTCATTTCACCCATTCACTCACTTCACTCGGTATAGTTTTTATTAGACAGACTGACAGACATTATGTACCGCGTGACCTACTATGCTTATAGAATTATTTCTGTCGTATATGTTGATTCTTTTAAGTACACAGTGATTGATATTAATATGTATGTGTTCAGGTTCGGTGCTCCCTGTAACTGCCAACTGTGGCACCCCGTCCAAGAGTTAGCTATGCACCTGGCCTAGAGGTAATTACATTCCATATATTTGATGAACTCATGTGAATGATCATGACCGCTAAGTGAACTTAGCTTAGGAATGTATGTTCAGTAATTGACTGTTTTTATATTGAAAATTGTTATTCTATGTGCAGATATTGAGACACATTATTTCTAATTTTCTAAGCATATTCATTGTGCAATGGTAATCAAATAGTTTATTGGTTCAAGAAATTCAGTAAGAACATGCGCTTATACTACCCGATATGCTGATATTAAATGGAACGCTTAACTCCTGCAATGTGATCACAAATAAAGTATGGAAGATTGTTAGGAAGACACATCATTCCTAGTGCTACATTAATTACAATCAGAATCAATTCATTATTTCTCAATATGACAAGCAATTCATTATTTCTCAGTATGACAAGACAGTTATTGCAATTATTGTTTGCTGTTCTTGGTTAACTGTTCGCAATTAATTCATTATTATTGAGAGTTTTCATTATTGTTGACATTACCGTAAAATACAAAATTGGTTGCACACTTAATATTATACATCCAGAATTCTGTAGTTCATCCGACACAAGGTTATGAGTATTCTGTGTTAGTCTATACCGGCAACGCCATGTATTCTGCGATTTAAGTTTCCTCTACATTGGGTTGCAGTAACCATTGTGTACCAAGAGCGCATTAATATATAAGACAATTATCAGATTCTTCTATTGAAACTCTCAAATGGAGTTCTTTATTAGATGAAAAGTACATATGACCTACTGGTGATTGTTATACATATATTGGGTACATACATGATTGAATATAGATATAGATTGTTCATGGATACTCATGTCAATTTTTGGTGTCATTACAGATTCTGTTTCCATGGTAACATGGCGGAGCACTGAGCACTCCCCTGGTCACTGTTTGTGTTTTTCTTTGACGGTTTTCCACTGTCTCTCACTGTCGTAACGCACTGTCGCAGTTTATATCACTCTTTGCTGAACATTGCTACCGTGTAATAAATGAAGTGTCAATCATGTTCAAGATTTCTTCAGTGTGTATCTCCCCACACCCCAGCCCCGAGCGACGGTCATACTGGTGTCAGAAGTGGGATAGTGGGGATAGAGAGCAGTATTTCGAAACAGTGACCAGGGTGAGTTGTGTTGGGAAGTCCAGACCTGAGGCCAAGGTAGACCAGACTTATGGCGCACGGGCACGACCTAGATGAATATTCTCTGGCGGAGGATGGGCCAACAGAGGAAATGCAGTCCCTTCGTAATGAGTTGGAGGCATTGCGGCTGGAGTTACAGCGTACCAGAGACAGGGTCCCTGCACCTACGTTGCAGCCGCAGGCTACTAGAATTGTGTTACCTCCACCGGTAAAACTGCCGGTATATTCAGGCAAGGAAGACCCCAATGCCTGGATTGAACGAGCCGAGCGCACTATCGCGTCGCAACAATTGCAAGGTCAAGCGGCCGTATTGTTCCTTAGAGATTATTTGGAGGGAGCTGCTGATGATGAAGTGAGACAACAACTACCAGATTCTCCGCAGGCCTTGTTCGCTTAAGCGCGTGTTTCGTACCAGACTTTCAGTCCCGCAAGTGATGCGCGAGTTTTACACCCGAACACAAACTGCTAACGATAGCATTACAGACTACTCCCATGCATTAGTGGCGATCTTAGAAAAACTTTTGTTAACTGCAGCCGAGAGAGAAAAACTGTTGCGAGACCAATTTTCGGAAGGCGCAAGGCCAATGTCTCTTCAGCGCCTACTGAAACGCCGTGTTAGAGATAGACCTAACATAACTTTTCTTCAGCTTAGAGACATGGCACTGGATGAAAGTGACTAGTCTTCCAAGGCACAGATAAAAGAGGTGGAAGCTACGGGTGTACCGAATGCATCCAATGAGGCTCCTACTTGGGCCACTGAACTCATAGGACTCACGAAGCAGTTAATTAAAATTCAACAGGGTGTGGGTAGTCTGCAAGGTGTAAGTGATGGTCCTTCAATTGTGAACCCCCCTCCCATGAATCACGTTGCTAGGCAACCATTGAAGTGTTACTATTGTGATAAGTTTGGTCATTTTCAGAGGGATTGTAAAAAACGCATTCGAGATGAGCGGATGTCGTCTCGACCCAATCCGACCACAGCAACATCCTCATCGCTCGAGGGCAGTCGTTCAACTGATCCGGCCTTGTGACGCCAGGTGATCGGCAATAGTCCTGAGGTCAAAGCGACTTTTGCTGGATGTGACATTCTGTGTTTATTCGACACGGGATCCCAAGTGACAACCGTGACTGAAACTTTCTACAAGGAGCATCTGAAAGATAAAACCATCGAACCAGCATCATGGCTACACTTGATTGCAGTGAACGGACTGGAGCTACCCTATATTGGGCACATCACTGCAGATGTCGAGGTGATGGGTACTGTCGTGGCGGACGTGGGGATTTTAGTGTTGAAGGACATCCCCAACCGATCGGAGACGGATAGAGCTGGTATAATCGGCATGAACGTCATCAAGGAGATTCCAGGTTTCCAATTTTTGAGTAGTTGTGCTACCAACGTTTGCGAGACGGCCGTTCGTAGGTCGAAGTTTGTTCGTGTGCTGGGAGAGCATGAAACGATGATACCTGCAGCATCACTTCGACGAATCAGATGTAGTGGAGTTCCGCTGGATAAAACCGTTCTGATCGAGCCCCTTAGCAAACCACCTCATCCAGCCATCCGTGTTGCACCAACTGTATCTGAGGGGTATGTAGAAGTGGTAAACATGTCAGAAAAGGACATTTGGTTGCCGAAGCATACTAGACTGGGAATTCCCGTGGACTTTGAAATTGTAGAAGAGGTGTCAGTCACAGTAGAGGTGGATCGACTTGTGGTCCGTAACGTCAACATCGTAGCACCAACAGAGTCCCAACCGATCAAGTGTCCAGATCTTTCAGAGTTTGAGGGTACCGACGCTGAGCTGGATAGGGCTAAGTCTCTTCTCGACGAATATCAGGATCTTTTCTTACCAGGACTTGGAAGGACTCAAACTATCAAACATCGCATTATCACGAAGGATGAAGTCCCAGTATCCTTGCCATACCGACGAATTCCTCCTCCACAACTTACAGCGGTACGAGACCATTTACAGGACTTGCTCTCTCAGGGTATTATTAGACACAGCTCATCGAGCTATGGTGCGCCGCCAGTCTTAGTCAAAAAGAAGAACGGTGACCTCAGAATGTGCATAGACTATAGAAAATTGAACGAAAAGACCGTCAGGGATGTGTACCCACTTCCTAGAATTGAAGAATCCTTGGATCTCATGCAGGGTGCTCAGCAGCTTTCTACAGTGGATCTCAAGTCCGCCTACAACCAAATCGAGGTGGATGAGGCCGACAAGCCCAGGACAGCTTTCACAACTCCCTACGGCCTGTATGAGTATAACAGGATGCCCTTTGGTCTCAGCAATTGCCCAGCTACTTTTCAACGCCTGATGACCCACATTTTCCGGGAAGACCTACTCGACCGACTCTTTGTATACTTGGATGAGATTATTGTGTGGGCCTCCGACACCTCTGAACATCTAGACAAACTGGAACTTGTGTTTGGCAAGCTCAGGAAACATGGACTGAAGGTAGAACCAACGAAATGCTCCTTGTTTCGCAGGAAGGTGCAGTTTCTTGGGCATGTCGTGTCGAAAGAGGGCGTTTCCACTGATCCGGAAAAGACTCGTGTGGTTTCTGAATGGCCAGTTCCCCAAACTCTCAGACAGTTGCGCGGGTTTCTCGGGTTTGCCTCCTACTATCGGAGGTTTGTAGAAGGTTTCGCCGGAATTGCTACACCCCTGTACAACGTGATCAGCAAATGCGGAGACAGCAAGAAGGGTAGACGACAGGTTAAGAACTGTGACATAACTCAACTTTGGAACCCAACTTGCCAGTCAGCTTTTGACCTTCTGAAAGGAAAACTCACCTCTGCGCCTGTCCTTGCATACCCCGACTTTACGAGACCTTTTCTTCTGGAGACTGACGCTAGCAATTGTGGGTTGGGTGCGGTTCTCAGCCAACTACAGGATGGGAAAGTCCGAGTGATTGCGTATGCGTCCCGAGGATTGAGACAACCGGAACGTCAACCAGGCTACTCTAGTGAGAAAATAGAACTTCTCGCCTTTAAGTGGGCAGTGTGTGACAAGCTGCGGGATTATCTACAGGGTGCTACCTTTGAGGTTATTACTGACAATAATCCCCTCACCTACCTTATGTCGAAGAAGAAAGTACCTGCCCTTGAACAGCGTTGGGTAAACGAACTAGCCAGCTTCCAGTTCACCTTTCGATATCGTTCTGGAAAATCCAACATCAATGCTGACATTTTGTCTCGGTTACCTGGTGCCCACTCTGACAATCCTGCATTGGATGAATCCATCGATGACCTTGGAGAGACAGGAAACATGTTTGCAGACCTGATGGAAACCACGATTGTACCACCGGAAGTACGAGAAGTTGCACTGCAGAATCTGTGTGTTAGCATCAATGCTGTTGCGGCCAAGACATCGCTGGGCACGGGTAATATGACTAGCGAATTACCGTCGTGGAACAGTTCTGACATGACGACATTTCAGTTGAATGACCCAGTAATTGCTCGACTGCACCACTACCGGAAACTGGGGAGGACTCCTTCAGCTGCAGAGCGTGCAAAGGAGCCAAAATCTGTACAAGTACTCCTCCAACATTGGGATCGGATAGAGGAGAAGGAGGGAGTGTTGTATCGTCGTATGGGAACCAAAGAGGGAGGAACTAAACTCAACTTGATTCTGCCTTTGTGTCTACAAGACAAACTGTTACATGACCTGCATGATGCAAGTGGTCACCAGGGGCAAGAAAGAACCGAACAACTTGTGAGAGAACGGTGCTGGTTTCCCAGCATCACTAAGAGTGTCCAAGAACACCTCAAGGGCTGCCACCGCTGTGTGCTCGCAAAGGGCCCTTACCTACCTGTACGGTCGTCTTTAGGGCGATTATGTGCTTCGAAACCAATGGAAGTTGTATCCATCGACTTTACTCTTATGGACAAAGCCAGTAATGGGATGGAGAATGTGCTCGTGATTACCGACTGGTTCACTAAATTTTCCATTGCCATTGCCACCAGAGATCAACAGGCCCCTACAGTTGCTCGAGTGCTTGTGCGCGAGTGGTTCAACCATTATGGAGTACCTAGCCGTATTCATAGTGACCAAGGAAGAAGTTTCGAAGGGAACATCATCTCCGAACTCTGCAAACTTTACGGCATCCGGAAAAGTAGAACCACCCCGTACCATCCAGAGGGGAATGGACAGACGGAGCGGTTTAACCGCACTCTTCACAACCTGTTATGTACCCTTTCAGCAGACCAAAAGCGACGTTGGCCAGAACATCTCCTTGAGCTATGTTATGTCTACAATGCGACCCCTCATAGTAGCACCGGTTTCTCGCCACATTACCTGCTATTCGGACGTGAGGCAGTACTTCCTGTTGATCGATTGCTTGGATCTTCGTCACAAGATGATGACTCTGAAACAGACTCTGACATGTACACTGAGTGGGTGTCCTGCCACCAGGCAAGGCTCTGGAAGGCAAGGCAGATTGTCCAGCAACAGTTAGCAACAAAGGCTACCAGAAGGAAGTTACGACATGACAAGAAAGTCAAGGAACCTCCGCTTGAACCCGGGACTCAAGTGTACGTCCGCGTTCATCCTCAAGGTCGACATAAAATCGCTGACAAGTTCGGACCTGAAACCTTCAAAGTCCTGGAACACAGGGATGGGGTATACACCATAGAACCTGCTGATGGCAGAGGGAACAGCAGACATGTTGGCCGTGCGGAGATTACTCCAGTAGAACATCGTAGAGCCACCATTGGACCACCAAAGCCTTCGAAGTCTGCCAGAGCGTCTCCTGAAGAACGTATTCCTCCGGAAGAGCAAGATGAACCCCAGGACCAAAGAGTGATCATCCTTCAGCCAGCAGGATATGATGGGCATGGTGACTTAATGGCAGACCGCAGTACTGAATCTTCGGACCCTGAAGTACATCTACCAGATACAAATGTAGGGCGACCACGACGAACAAATGCTGGGTTCCATTCCAACCCATACCACTATCCGAAGTCTGTATTAGGGTAGCGACTTATTGTCTTTAATATGTGTATATCGGCACTTCTTAAATTGTATTGGTTACTGATGCTATCATGAGGACATGATAGATTCAAAGAAGGGGTGTGTGTGACCAGTTGAATAAATAGTATTATATGTTTCTCCCAGCCTCTGTCACGGAGTAGGGGAGATAATCATGTCATCTGGCTTCGGTAGTAATTCAGTAGTGGTTACTTCCCTTGTATTAGAACTCGCTCAGGAAGGGTTAGAAAAGAGTCCCTTTTCCTGGAAAACCGCCTTCCAACTTGTGGCGTTCCTCGTTTTGTGGGTAAGAAAATTAAGTGTTTTGTATTTTATATGACCCGATCACTATTTATTTCATGTTAGCTGGTGACAATAACAGTTAGATGTCAGTGTAAATTAAATCTTTGAGACGAAAACTCTGTGTTAGGTTAATTTCCGAGTAGAAATCATGAAATCAATAACCGCCTCGTGTAACAGCCTCGTTTTCGTGAAAATGTTGAACAGTCCGAAATTGCAACGAAACGGTCAGAACGAACTTGATTTTCACATCCCTTATTGTTAAATGTCACCATTAATGAGTACATTGTTCACTGTATAAAATACAGGACCCTCTCGGGAATTTTATTGTGAGTTTAGACAGTGTGTTATAATGTTTCGTCTGGGTTATTTCCACATTGACTTGATGCATGAAGATGCAGGTCACGTGCATATTTTGGTGTTTTCTGGGCTGATGACCCCACTTTTCCATGATAATGTAGGGAATACATCTAGGATGTGAAGCTAGCAGCATCCTGCTTACTCTTGAACAAATACTATCGTGTATATGATAAACATGACGGATGCACACTTTCAGTTATTGAGCTTCTGATAATTTCATAAATGTAAATAATATCGCAATATTTCTCATGTTTTATTAGGCATTCATAACAGCAAAATTACTCGCTATACCATATCATGTTTGCCATTACAGACCATGAATCGTGTTACGTTATATGTATATATGGGGAGAGTGTTCTATGATGTCATGGTTATGTCGAGTTTTTCCTTTATCGCTGCATTCGGTCTTATGCTGAAGCACTGCAGGTCTTAAAAGATTTGTACAATATCACTGTCAAGGTGGTCAGACTATCTTGCCGTACGCTTGGTTGTCAAATGTCAGTTGATGAGCTGTCATTATCCGCAGTATTGTGTTCATAAGTAACTCTAGATAGATCGATTTAGAGTTTTGTTAGTTATGAATAGTTCCGCATGTTATTTTCATGAGGCGACATTCGACTGTCGTTAGTAGAATACCGTCAGGATATGACTGAGGTATTATCGGTAGTCATTTCACCCATTCACTCACTTCACTCGGTATAGTTTTTATTAGACAGACTGACAGACATTATGTACCGCGTGACCTACTATGCTTATAGAATTATTTCTGTCGTATATGTTGATTCTTTTAAGTACACAGTGATTGATATTAATATGTATGTGTTCAGGTTCGGTGCTCCCTGTAACTGCCAACTGTGGCACCCCGTCCAAGAGTTAGCTATGCACCTGGCCTAGAGGTAATTACATTCCATATATTTGATGAACTCATGTGAATGATCATGACCGCTAAGTGAACTTAGCTTAGGAATGTATGTTCAGTAATTGACTGTTTTTATATTGAAAATTGTTATTCTATGTGCAGATATTGAGACACATTATTTCTAATTTTCTAAGCATATTCATTGTGCAATGGTAATCAAATAGTTTATTGGTTCAAGAAATTCAGTAAGAACATGCGCTTATACTACCCGATATGCTGATATTAAATGGAACGCTTAACTCCTGCAATGTGATCACAAATAAAGTATGGAAGATTGTTATGAACACATCATTCCTAGTGCTACATTAATTACAATCAGAATCAATTCATTATTTCTCAATATGACAAGCAATTCATTATTTCTCAGTATGACAAGACAGTTATTGCAATTATTGTTTGCTGTTCTTGGTTAACTGTTCGCAATTAATTCATTATTATTGAGAGTTTTCATTATTGTTGACATTACCGTAAAATACAAAATTGGTTGCACACTTAATATTATACATCCAGAATTCTGTAGTTCATCCGACACAAGGTTATAAGTATTCTGTGTTAGTCTATACCGGCAACGCCATGTATTCTGCGATTTAAGTTTCCTCTACATTGGGTTGCAGTAACCATTGTGTACCAAGAGCGCATTAATATATAAGACAATTATCAGATTCTTCTATGGAAACTCTCAAATGGAGTTCTTTATTAGATGAAAAGTACATATGACCTACTGGTGATTGTTATACATATATTGGGTACATACATGATTGAATATAGATATAGATTGTTCATGGATACTCATGTCAATTTTTGGTGTCATTACAGATTCTGTTTCCATGGTAACATGGCGGAGCACTGAGCACTCCCCTGGTCACTGTTTGTGTTTTTCTTTGACGGTTTTCCACTGTCTCTCACTGTTGTAACGCACTGTCGGAGTTACATCACTCTTGCTGAACATTGCTACTGTGTACTAATAAATGAAGTGTCAATCATATTCAAGACTTCTTCAGTGTGTATCTCCCCACACCCCAGCCCCGAGCGACGGTCATACTGGTGTCAGAAGTGGGATAGTGGGGATAGAGAGCAGTATTTCGAAACAGTGACCAGGGTGAGTTGTGTTGGGAAGTCCAGACCTGAGGCCAAGGTAGACCAGACTTATGGCGCACGGGCACGACCTAGATGAATATTCTCTGGCGGAGGATGGGCCAACAGAGGAAATGCAGTCCCTTCGTAATGAGTTGGAGGCATTGCGGCTGGAGTTACAGCGTACTAGAGACAGGGTCCCTGCACCTACGTTGCAGCCGCAGGCTACTAGAATTGTGTTACCTCCACCGGTAAAACTGCCGGTATATTCAGGCAAGGAAGACCCCAATGCCTGGATTGAACGAGCCGAGCGCACTATCGCGTCGCAACAATTGCAAGGTCAAGCGGCCGTATTGTTCCTTAGAGATTATTTGCAGGGAGCTGCTGATGATGAAGTGAGACAACAACTACCAGATTCTCCGCAGGCCTTGTTCGCTTAAGCGCGTGTTTCGTACCAGACTTTCAGTCCCGCAAGTGATGCGCGAGTTTTACACCCGAACACAAACTGCTAACGATAGCATTACAGACTACTCCCATGCATTAGTGGCGATCTTAGAAAAACTTTTGTTAACTGCAGCCGAGAGAGAAAAACTGTTGCGAGACCAATTTTCGGAAGGCGCAAGGCCAATGTCTCTTCAGCGCCTACTGAAACGCCGTGTTAGAGATAGACCTAACATAACTTTTCTTCAGCTTAGAGACATGGCACTGGATGAAAGTGAAGAGTCTTCCAAGGCACAGATAAAAGAGGTGGAAGCTACGGGTGTACCGAATGCATCCAATGAGGCTCCTACTTGGGCCACTGAACTCATAGGACTCACGAAGCAGTTAATTAAAATTCAACAGGGTGTGGGTAGTCTGCAAGGTGTAAGTGATGGTCCTTCAATTGTGAACCCCCCTCCCATGAATCACGTTGCTAGGCAACCATTGAAGTGTTACTATTGTGATAAGTTTGGTCATTTTCAGAGGGATTGTAAAAAACGCATTCGAGATGAGCGGATGTCGTCTCGACCCAATCCGACCACAGCAACATCCTCATCGCTCGAGGGCAGTCGTTCAACTGATCCGGCCTTGTGACGCCAGGTGATCGGCAATAGTCCTGAGGTCAAAGCGACTTTTGCTGGATGTGACATTCTGTGTTTATTCGACACGGGATCCCAAGTGACAACCGTGACTGAAACTTTCTACAAGGAGCATCTGAAAGATAAAACCATCGAACCAGCATCATGGCTACACTTGATTGCAGTGAACGGACTGGAGCTACCCTATATTGGGCACATCACTGCAGATGTCGAGGTGATGGGTACTGTCGTGGCGGACGTGGGGATTTTAGTGTTGAAGGACATCCCCAACCGATCGGAGACGGATAGAGCTGGTATAATCGGCATGAACGTCATCAAGGAGATTCCAGGTTTTCAATTTTTGAGTAGTTGTGCTACCAACGTTTGCGAGACGGCCGTTCGTAGGTCGAAGTTTGTTCGTGTGCTGGGAGAGCATGAAACGATGATACCTGCAGCATCACTCCGACGAATCAGATGTAGTGGAGTTCCGCTGGATAAAACCGTTATGATCGAGCCCCTTAGCAAACCACCTCATCCAGCCATCCGTGTTGCACCAACTGTATCTGAGGGGTATGTAGAAGTGGTAAACATGTCAGAAAAGGACATTTGGTTGCCGAAGCATACTAGACTGGGAATTCCCGTGGACTTTGAAATTGCAGAAGAGGTGTCAGTCACAGTAGAGGTGGATCGACTTGTGGTCCGTAACGTCAATATCGTAGCACCAACAGAGTCCCAACCGATCAAGTGTCCAGATCTTTCAGAGTTTGAGGGTACCGACGCTGAGCTGGATAGGGCTAAGTCTCTTCTCGACGAATATCAGGATCTCTTCTCACCAGGACTTGGAAGGACTCAAACTATCAAGCAACGCATTATCACGAAGGATGAAGTCCCAGTATCCTTGCCATACCGACGAATTCCTCCTCCACAACTTACAGCGGTACTAGACCATTTACAGGACTTGCTCTCTCAGGGTATTATTAGACACAGCTCATCGAGCTATGGTGCGCCGCCAGTCTTAGTCAAAAAGAAGAACGGTGACCTCAGAATGTGCATAGACTATAGAAAATTGAACGAAAAGACCGTCAGGGATGTGTACCCATTTCCTAGAATTGAAGAATCCTTGGATCTCATGCAAGGTGCTCAGCAGTTTTCTACAGTGGATCTCAAGTCCGCCTACAACCAAATCGAGGTGGATGAGGCCGACAGGCCCAAGACAGCTTTTATAACTCCCTACGGCCTGTATGAGTATAACAGGATGCCTTTTGGTCTCAGCAATTGCCCAGCTACTTTTCAACGCCTGATGACCCACATTTTCCGGGAAGACCTACTCGACCGACTCTTTGTATACTTGGAAGATATTATTGTGTGGGCCTCCGACACCTCTGAACATCTAGACAAACTGGAACTTGTGTTTGGCAAGCTCAGGAAACATGGACTGATGGTAGAACCAACGAAATGCTCCTTGTTTCGCAGGAAGGTGCAGTTTCTTGGGCATGTCGTGTCGAAAGAGGGCGTTTCCACTGATCCGGAAAAGACTCGTGTGGTTTCTGAATGGCCAGTTCCCCAAACTCTCAGACAGTTGCGCGGGTTTCTCGGGTTTGCCTCCTACTATCGGAGGTTTGTAGAAGGTTTCGCCGGAATTGCTACACCCCTGTACAACGTGATCAGCAAATGCGGAGACAGCAAGAAGGGTAGATGACAGGTTAAGAACTGTGACATAACTCAACTTTGGAACCCAACTTGCCAGTCAGCTTTTGACCTTCTGAAAGGAAAACTCACCTCTGCGCCTGTCCTTGCATACCCCGACTTTACGAGACCTTTTCTTCTGGAGACTGACGCTAGCAATTGTGGGTTGGGTGCGGTTCTCAGCCAACTACAGGATGGGAAAGTCCGAGTGATTGCGTATGCGTCCCGAGGATTGAGACAACCGGAACGTCAACCAGGCTACTCTAGTGAGAAAATAGAACTTCTCGCCTTTAAGTGGGCAGTGTGTGACAAGCTGCGAGATTATCTACAGGGTGCTACCTTTGAGGTTATTACTGACAATAATCCCCTCACCTACCTTATGTCGAAGAAGAAAGTACCTGCCCTTGAACAGCGTTGGGTAAACGAACTAGCCAGCTTCCAGTTCACCTTTCGATATCGTTCTGGAAAATGCAACATCAATGCTGACATTTTGTCTCGGTTACCTGGTGCCCACTCTGACAATCCTGCATTGGATGAATCCATCGATGACCTTGGAGAGACAGGAAACATGTTTGCAGATCTGATGGAAACCACGATTGTACCACCGGAAGTACGAGAAGTTGCACTGCAGAATCTGTGTGTTAGCATCAATGCTGTTGCGGCCAAGACATCGCTGGGCACGGGTAATATGACTAGCGAATTACCGTCGTGGAACAGTTCTGACATGACGACATTTCAGTTGAATGACCCAGTAATTGCTCGACTGCACCACTACCGGAAACTGGGGAGGCCTCCTTCAGCTGCAGAGCGTGCAAAGGAGCCAAAATCTGTACAAGTACTCCTCCAACATTGGGATCGGATAGAGGAGAAGGAGGGAGTGTTGTATCGTCGTATGGGAACCAAAGAGGGAGGAACTAAACTCAACTTGATTCTGCCTTTGTGTCTACAAGACAAACTGTTACATGACCTGCATGATGCAAGTGGCCACCAGGGGCAAGGAAGAACCGAACAACTTGTGAGAGAACGGTGCTGGTTTCCCAGCATCACTAAGAGTGTCCAAGAACACCTCAAGGGCTGTCACCGCTGTGTGCTCGCAAAGGGCCCTTACCTACCTGTACGATCGTCTTTAGGGCGATTATGTGCTTCGAAACCAATGGAAGTTGTATCCATCGACTTTACTCTTATGGACAAAGCCAGTAATGGGATGGAGAATGTGCTCGTGATTACCGACTGGTTCACTAAATTTTCCATTGCCATTGCCACCAGAGATCAACAGGCCCCTACAGTTGCTCGAGTGCTTGTGCGCGAGTGGTTCAACCATTAAGGAGTACCTAGCCGTATTCATAGTGACCAAGGAAGAAGTTTCGAAGGGAACATCATCTCCGAACTCTGCAAACTTTACGGCATCCGGAAAAGTAGAACCACCCCGTACCATCCAGAGGGGAATGGACAGACGGAGCGGTTTAACCGCACTCTTCACAACCTGTTATGTACCCTTTCAGCAGACCAAAAGCGACGTTGGCCAGAACATCTCCTTGAGCTATGTTATGTCTACAATGCGACCCCTCATAGTAGCACCGGTTTCTCGCCACATTACCTGCTATTCGGACGTGAGGCAGTACTTCCTGTTGATCGATTGCTTGGATCTTCGTCACAAGATGATGACTCTGAAACAGACTCTGACATGTACACCGAGTGGGTGTCCTGCCACCAGGCAAGGCTCTGGAAGGCAAGGCAGATTGTCCAGCAACAGTTAGCAACAAAGACTACCAGAAGGAAGTTACGACATGACAAGAAAGTCAAGGAACCTCCGCTTGAACCCGGGACTCAAGTGTACGTCCGCGTTCATCCTCAAGGTCGACATAAAATCGCTGACAAGTTCGGACCTGAAACCTTCAAAGTCCTGGAACACAGGGATGGGGTATACACCATAGAACCTGCTGATGGCAGAGGGAACAGCAGACATGTTGGCCGTGCGGAGATTACTCCAGTAGAACATCGTAGAGCCACCATTTGACCACCAAAGCCTTCGAAGTCTGCCAGAGCGTCTCCTGAAGAACGTATTCCTCCGGAAGAGCAAGATGAACCCCAGGACCAAAGAGTGATCATCCTTCAGCCAGCAGGATATGATGGGCATGGTGACTTAATGGCAGACCGCAGTACTGAATCTTCGGACCCTGAAGTACATCTACCAGATACAAATGTAGGGCGACCACGACGAACAAATGCTGGGTTCCATTCCAACCCATACCACTATCCGAAGTCTGTATTAGGGTAGCGACTTATTGTCTTTAATATGTGTATATCGGCACTTCTTAAATTGTATTGGTTACTGATGCTATCATGAGGACATGATAGATTCAAAGAAGGGGTGTGTGTGACCAGTTGAATAAATAGTATTATATGTTTCTCCCAGCCTCTGTCACGGAGTAGGGGAGATAATCATGTCATCTGGCTTCGGTAGTAATTCAGTAGTGGTTACTTCCCTTGTATTAGAACTCGCTCAGGAGGAGTTAGGAAAGAGTCCCTTTTTCTGGAAAACCGCCTTCCAACTTGTGGCGTTCCTCGTTTTGTGGGTTCGGTGCTCCCTTTAACTGCCAACTGTGGCACCCCGTCCAAGAGTTAGCTATGCACCTGGCCTAGAGATTCTGTTTCCATGGTAACATGGCGGAGCACTGAGCACTCCCCTGGTCACTGTTTGTGTTTTCTTTGACGGTTTTCCACTGTCTCTCACTGTTGTAACGCACTGTCGGAGTTACATCACTCTTGCTGAACATTGCTACTGTGTACTAATAAATGAAGTGTCAACCATATTCAAGATTTCTTCAGTGTGTATCTCCCCACACCCCAGCCCCAAAAGCGACGGTCATATTTGGAACAGTGGTTCGTATACAATACGTATACAATACGTTGTTGAGAGTGGTCACACGATTTGGACCATTTATTCCCTGTTTAACTAACAGGTGTGTTTCTTTTGTTTGGTAGATCGAACATCCAACTTATCTTTTCGATAAGTTGTGATTGTATTCACCCAAGATGTCAATATCAACGAATATTTTTGTCTCCTGTCGCTTTTGTTTACATTCTCATGACACTTCGATGTTCGTGTGAATGTTTTTTGATGAAATACGATCTACCAAACATAAGAACATGTACACTGTATGTTGACAATAAAATAAACCTGGGCTATGTTGATTATAATTTCAGTGAATATCTTTCATACATAACAGCGACGGTGTCTAGCCATATTTTCAACCTAAAATCAACCAGTAACTTGAAAATACGTGCAGGCTCTGATTTTGACACTACCACTCGGATTTCAATCTTTCATTTCAATGTTACTACCGAACTCCACATCTGAAAAGCCCGATAAGTAAACTTTCTAATGATATTAGTTGCCTAAAGTTTTCTTTTTTTCGCTAAGGCGCTAAATTTAATAGAAGTTTTGCACTGTTTTTGCTACAAAATGTTGTTGTCCTGCTGTAGGTCACGTGGGGTAAACAGCCCCCCTTCCCCTCCCTACCACCTTCCCTATTGTTTTTAGAATTGAGACTTCCCCGGGTATAAACCCCTTCCCTATTTTTATTATTGAACACTCATATCTTTATGGGTTCAAACAAATATTTTTAATTAACGAGACTTCTATATACACCATTTTTTTTAAATGAGACCGCTCACAGAATATATACAATGTCAATAACCCAGTCGGCGGCCGCATACCGTTGGGCCTACGTTAGTCGAAGATGGCGAATTTCAAGATGGCCGTCAGTACGTTTGGCCAACGTCGCTATAGGTCATCCCGTATGTTAGCATGACATGGATTTTGGGCGTCTGTGATTGGTGAATAGAAAAAACGTTGTTAGTACGTGGGTGACGTTGGTCGATCGTCGGGGTTTTTTCAGAGCGTGGGCGGATATATAAAGAGCGGCAGTTTTCGAGATTTGTATTCATTTCCTCGAAGTTCAGGTGAAGCCCTCTCACGCAGTATTACGAATAATCTACACAACACAGAGTATACGGCCACCAGTGGTGATCTGAGTGCAAAAGTTAGAGTACTGACCATTCCAATAATGCAACAAGAACGATCACCGCTCGCCAGGAATGCAGACCCCACTGATGAGGGAAATTTGACCACAGATCCTGACGAACCGCCCATAGAAGCATTACCGATACAGGGAGCTGTGCGTACAATCTACCAACGTCATTGGTCTACTATCCGGCACTGTTTTCACTGCCATCGCCCTATATTGGACTTACCGCTTATGCCAGCGCTAGGGGCCGTGCGGTCATATCATCCAAGTTGCCACATGAACAGGTACAATAAAAGCGTACCCGAGATACAACACATATCACGAATCGTTAGATTCTTGATATGTGCTTTAGAATAGGTTAACCGGAGGACTATACTGTGAAGTCATGTGGCTGAGTCAGTATGTCGGCACCTCTTCCCACTTCCCTTATATGTGTTGTAATTGTACAATTTCCAGTTAGAGGAAAACACCCGTCTTTTCCACTACGCCTATACTATTTTGGAGGACCAAGCTACAGCCTTCAAATTAAATGTCACCCTTGGTTCTGTATTATGGCATAAGGAGACAGACCAGCTCCGGTACTTTTACCCCAGTAACAATATCCTCGTGTTCGGTCAGCCCTTCGCCATTACGGATCGGCCGTGCCGTCCCTGGACACGGTACTGGAACAACTAGAAAGCTTGGATAGCTTGGAATAAGCCCGACAACAACACCCCAACACCAAATGGCAGGTGGAGATGACGACAAATGTTACGTTTTACGTAACTAAAATGACCGACCACCCTATCGGCGCTCCCATCCATCTGGTTGAAAAACAGACAAGGCATGCACGCCTTAGTGAGTGGGGTTTATGGTCCGTACACCGATCGGAAATGCTTGTTTCGCTGCCTGGCTATCCATCTCAACCAGGTCCGACCCAGGGCGTGTGATCAGTATTGGGAAAAATACTTACGTGAACAGAACATGAAAAAACAGCACTTCCGCGGGGTCCCGTTATCACAACTGGATGTGGTGAAAAGCTTGTTCCACGTTAATATTGTCGTGTACAGTCTAGCCCAACACGTGGGTGATGACAACACCGACTCCCCACAACCCACAGCCCGCCTCGTGCATCGTTCCGCGGGGAAGTACGACACAACCATGAAACTGAATTGTATCAAACGGACACTGGCGGGCATTTCTCGTATATCATGAACATGAACAGGTATGCCCAGTCATACAGTTGTTGTAAATGCCATCGCGTGTTCAAAGAATCTCACGACTCACACCGTCACGAGAAAACCTGTGGCAAGATCAGCAAACGAAAATTCCCTGGTGGCGTGTTCCACAATACACCCACCATATTTGAAGAGCTGGCGGATGAAGGCATTGACGTCCCCTTGGACCACCGCTATTTCCATACCGAGCTTGCTACGATTTTGAAGCCATATTAGAACCCAATGGACCCAGCGTCACATTCCCTTGAGTGTGAGTATTCACACCAACGTGCTCGGTTACGACGCGGCTCCGGGCTGTTTCGTCTCTAACGGTGGCCCCCATGAACTGATTAAAGGAATGATTGACTACTTGGAGACCCTCAGTCAAGCCAGTGCGGCACATCTTGCCTCCACGATCTACCGTGATGTATTAGCGGCACTTGATGCGCGTATTCCAACATCGGTTCCGAATGAGGATACGGAGGACGAGGAGGCTGTTCCTGACAAACCGCCGAAACCCTACGCCCAGAAACTCAGGCTGCGTTTACTGGAACTTTTAGTCAATTACCTGCCCTCGGATTTAACTCGGGGCGGTACGATTTAAACTTAATCAAAGAATTCTTGTATCCCTACCTCGCCAAAACCAGGAACATTAAACACATTATTAAGAAGACGAACAACCACATCGCTCTATCCACGACTTCACTTCGATTCTTAGACGTACGGAATTACCTGGCGCCGAATTACAGCTATGATCAGTGGGTGAAAGACTACGACTGTGCCCAGAGGAAAAATTGCTTTCCATATACATACATGACCAGTCTCGATCGTCTGGATGGGACGCAACTTCCACCCCAAGAGGCCTTCTACAACGATCTCAAAGGAGAAGCATCATCTGACACCCTCTATACCGAACTCCAACAGGTATGGGTCCGTGATGGTATGCAAACTCTCCGGGATTTCGTCGTCTATTACAACAATCTTGATGTCGCCCCTTTTCTGGAAGCTACTGACAAAATGGCCGCCTTCTACCGAGATATGGGTGTCGATGTGTAAGCATCCTCGGTCTGACCCTGCTGTATCTGTTCCAGGATTTACCCACTTTCTTTGCCCTCATCGACCAGAATGACGCCGACATGTTTGACTGTTTGAAAGGAAATATCGTGTGCGGACCCAGTATTATGTTCCACTGGTACCATCAGAAAGAGCTGACCCGCATTCGAGGAGGAAAACTGTGTCAGAAAATAATCGGATGCGACACCAATGCCCTCTACCCATCGTGTTATGGGTAAACCCATGCCGGCCGGTCATTATACCCGGTAGCTCCCCGAGGGACGGGAATTCAAATTACAAGCGTCTGGTCCGTCATTCATAATTCAGACGTCGTCCATTAGAGAATATCCGCGTCCATAATCCAAAGACCTATTCCATATTCTATATAACAATATTCGCACTTAATTCAAAAAGACAATCATAGTATACATAAACTTGTTTAGGCTTGTTTCCTGCAAGAGAGAAGCGGTCAACAGTTTTCAATGATGCCGGCAAGACATCATGATGTTCCAAAAATATCAAATCCGTATCCCTGATCAGTATTCTTAATCCATAATATTCGTTGTAAGGTCGTCATCTAATGATGTATCTCAGTCACCCTTTGATTGTGAAAGCACAACGTTCTACAAAATATCAAGCAGAACGCTGGCTGGATTGGGAAAGTCAGCGACGACGCGTCACTATCCGGCACCAAGGCAACCACACGGAAAAACGAATTGGAGATCGGCGCCTTCCCGTGGACGGATTCGCCATCATCAATACAATACCGACCGTGTTCCAGTTTCATGGCTGTTATTGGCACGGCCATGAGTGTTCGTTCGCGGGAGGGCGTTATAACGAGCGCCGTGGACTGACCCCGGCCGCCTTACGTCAAGAAGCAGATCAGAACCGTGACTACATCCGGGGGTTGGGGTACGCCTATGTACAACTGTGGGATTTCTACCACATGCAACGCCGTCAACCCGATTTATACACCTTCATACACGCCCATGACCGGCTGCTGGATTATCGGACTATTATCACCATGGCCGACATCCTACGCACTGTTCAGACGGGAGACCTCTACGGGTTCGTGGAATGTGATCTTCGCGTCCCTGACCATCTGAAAGCGAAGTTCGACGAATGCCCACCCATCTTCAAAAACACCGAGGTGGCACGAGATGATATCGGGGACATACGCTGAGGAACACAACTACCTAACACGACCGCGGCGTATGTAGATCGGCAGTGTGTGGGGCGAAAATAAATTTGCTGGGCACTCCTTTACTACGTTGGTATATGAACCACGGACTGGAAATTACCAAAATCTACCAAGTCATAGATTTCACACCCGAGGCTTGTTTCGAGAAGTTTGTGAGCGACGTGACCACTGCCCGTCGCGAGGGCGACGCCGACCCCAGTAAAGCCATTATCGGGGAAACGATGAAGTTGCTTGGCAACAGCGTATACGGAAAAACCGTAACCAACCAGGACCGCCTTTGTACCACAAAACAAGCCCGCAAACGCCTGAATTCATCCCTATACCGACACATGGAGATGATTGACGACACCACGTACGAAGTCACTTCAGACAAAAAGACTATCACGTACGACCTGCCGCTACAAATCGGGTGCATGGTATACCAGCTGGCCAAGCTGCGGATGCTGGAATTCCTATACCATTTCATGGGCGTGTATTTCATGGCCGTCTCCAATCCGAACTGGAAATCGCTCGTGAAACCGGAACTACGAGCCCAGTATGAAGCGGAGAGAGATGAATGGCTGCCGGGAAAAGACAATTACGACTATGATAAAAGGACCCCAGGCCTATTCAACTTAGAATGGAGCGGTGAGGCAATGATCGCCCTGTGTTCAAAAACATACTATTGCGATGGTGGAGACAACAACAAATTCAGCTGTAAACGAGTCAGTCGTAGGGATAATAACATCATCAAAGCCCTGTACCTCGATGTACTCCAGAGCCAGACCAGTGCCAGTGAAACAAACAAAGGCTGACGGAAACCAGATGCGCCCGTACACACAGGAGCGGGACGCCCTCACCTTCTTCTACCCCAAGGGCAAAGTTCTCTCCGATGGCGTAACCACAAAGTATTTGGACATTTAGAATGATAAATATGCTAAATATGGAATTACACTGCAGATATTCCACTGGACTTCTAATGTTATAATAAGGGGAATTAACTGTTGTAGCCTTCACCTTCTTCTACCCCAAACGCAAAGTTCTCTGCGATGGTGTGACTACAACGTATCCGGATATTTAGAGTGATACCTCTATAAATACCTCTGACACTGCGGATATTCCACTGGACTTCTAATGTTATATTAAGGGGAAATAACTGATGTATATATGTTGTGTTCTCTGTTATAACAATGCGTCTTTCCAACTACAAAAATGCGACTTTGGGTTCTTTTGTATACCGTAGTTAACCATTTGAAAGAGCTAATTCGGTCGTATTGACCTTGTATTTATGGCAAGGTGAAATTGGGTCGGATTGCCCTGGTGACAAAAACTGGAACTAGGGGGAGATAACTTCGAGCTGTCACGTGACCCGGCTGTGACTTTTGACCCCTGTGCACCATTAATAATATCCGATATTATAAAAGCGGATCTTTGAGTACATTGACACCAGGGGGCGACACCAGTCTTGTGACGTCATTTCCGGTTTCGGCCACGTGACCGGAAGTGACCTTTGAACCCTGCGCACCATTATTAATATCCGGTATTGTGCGCATGCGCAGGGTCAAAGGTCACTTTCGGTCACGTGACAGGAAACGGAAGTGACGTCACAAGAATGGTGGCGCCCCCTGGTGTCAATATAGTCAAAGAATCGCTTATATTACTACTTACTCAGTATCAGATTTTAAAGAATTCTTCGCATTTTATAGCGCAGCTGTGTTGTCTTATATCCGGTATGCAGTCGCATGTTATTCCCTCTTGCGAGGTTTTGGCGTCTGTATTTTGGTATTTTCAATTTGTCCAGGAACTAATCTGTTTCTGCATCTTTCATCTCTGTTTATAGATAACTTATAGTTGTAACGTTTTTCTTCGTCATCAGTTTGTTTGTATGATGCTTTTTTCTAGTCCTAGGAATATATTTAGACCTTTCGCCATCATCAACCCACCTAGATTGTATGCTAGTTATGATCACTTGGTATCACTCAATTCGGCATGGCTCTGCAAACTTGTTTCTCAGCTTGGGTGATAAATATCACACACTGACAGCAAAGTAATATTTAAGATCTTTAGCGTTACGTATAACTTGTGCCTAATTCCGCTCAACTCGGAACAAGGAACCGTATGAACATTGTGTGACTAAAATCTTCATGGTGAACATATGAACAATCACGATCAAATGGTGACTAGATACGGACTTTTAATGCCAGAAAGCAGTTTTACAATCTTTTTATTCTGCCTCACATGGACTACTGTATGTCTGTGTGGGGCTGTTGTTCACAATTCGACCTTGAGAGACTAGAGAGCCTACAGAAGCGCGCCATAAGACTAATTATTGATTGTGATACCTCCGTGCCCTCTGTGGACTTATACAAGAAAATGAACTGGTTTCCCATCACTTATCGTTTAAAGCTCAATACTGTTATTCTCGTTTTTAAAGTTTTAAACTATCTCATCCCTTCTTATATTACGGATGTTTTAGATGTTTACAGGCCAACAAGGATTTTACGATCTTCGAATCAAGGATTGCGTTTAAATGTGCCATTTGCTAGAACCGAACTTTTTAAGAGATCTTTTAGAGTAAACGGGCCAATACTTTTTAATAAACTACCTATCACCGTGAGGAGTTGTACATCCTTATCCTCTTTTAAAACAGCCTGTTATAAACACTTTCAATGGCAATTTTTTTTTGAAAATCCTTAAATTTATATATGTTTTCCAGACAGGTTTTAACTTTTATATCTTTTAAACATGTAATCTTAGGTATATACAATTATGTTATTGTTGGATATTGTTATCGTCCTCGACACCAATGAAAAGAGGTCCATGGCCTATCGGATTCATGGAGGTTTTATAAATAAAGTGCATTATTATTATTATTATTATTATTATTATTTTAATAGCCATTTGGATTAAGAATAGGGATCAATGATACGGATTTGACTATACGAATATCATGATATTTTCTGGCAACATTGGAAACTGTTGCCTGCCTGTCTTATGGGAGAAATTAGCTTTTGTTTAATATGTATTATGAATGTTGCCTGCTTGAAATTTAGTGCTAATATTATTGTATGAAATAAGCTGTTTCAGTTGGGGTGAAGGAAATTCTCGATGGGCGAAGACTCAATGTCAGATCAGACGCTACTTTTATTTGCTACACTTGTTAGTTATTGCAGAAAAAATTAATTTCAAAACTCCGTCTGGTAATCTGTCACTGGCATAAAAGACAAGGTATGTGACATGTTTAGCTCATGTTTCCATCCAAATGCCTCAATGTGATGTGTTTCCCCTCAGCATATTTTTGCGCTGTATTACTTATTATCAGTACATGATTGACAGTTTAGCTTAGCTATACACAGGTGGGGTTTTTTCTTATACGACAACGAATCCGTTGAAAACTCATTACGAATCAGTTTATTTAAGCAGGTATGAACATTCATGATTAGCGGAGCACGTCTGAAGTGTTAAAATATCTACACAACTCATTTATCCTAACTTGCTGTAAGCTTTTCAGCAAATAACGTTGAAAATCCATATTCACTGGACTGGAGCAAAATCGCTACACAGATATTTCTCGTTTGTTTGTCCTTTTCTTTCTTCCCAACTTTCAACACTATGTATGTATTCCTAAACCCGTGTGCCAGAGAGATGTAATTCATGGATGCCTTCAGCTGAACGTCTATCTGAAATATTAAACGAAGAACTCATTTTGTAGAACGAAATTTATTTGCACTTTTTCCCCACGGACAGTTTTATTTAAATTAAAATAGTTCAGTAGTAGTAAACAGAAACACAACATTATCACGGCATTCTGGATGGAATCAGGTGAGAATGAGATCGAGTCATAGCTAATATATAAGTAACTGTATGGATAAATTTATTGCTATATTAGTATCGACAAAAGCTTATGCGAAACATTACAATGAACCTTATATGATCATCTCTAAACATATATGTGAAGATTTTCCATCCTAGTTACGTGATCTGACTCCGTGAATCAACTCTTCATAGGAATGGTCCTGCTTCCTTATGTTAATAGTGAATTGGATTTATTTCAGACATTAACGAGTGTGCTATCGCAAATGGCGGGTGTAGCCATGTGTGCGTTAATACATTGGGATCATACCACTGTGCCTGTCCAGCATCCTTTGGATTGACAAACGACGGCTTGACATGTGCCGGTGAGTTGATCAAACAATACACAGATCATCGTGCTTTATCTTGATCTCTCTTTCGTATCAGTTTCAGTTGTTTTTTATTGTCAGTTACAATAGAACTGTACAATGGAGCCATAGAACAGTAGGAAACATTTTAGAAACATGGTATAAAAATATGGATAAAAGAAGTAAAACTATGATAAAACAATAGTTTACACAAATTTCGCAACTTATCTGAAACATACTTATGTTATTTACGTTGTTGTGACATTTAATTTGTATGCGTTTTCATGGCATTTGTCTGGGTAGACATTAAGTTTGCTACAGGCACTTTCAAATCGATCTGTCCTAGGAGATATTAAATTAAACTGGTTAATATGTGATTGATCGCGGCAATCCTGTTGACAACTTTCCACGTTGAACAACATCTATTAAAACAATTCTTTGACAGACGCTCGGGAAATATAGGACGTCGGCATGATTTCGGGGTGACTTTTAATAATAATTCACATAACCCTGTTCTGGATAGGCTTCAGTCTTCTAGCATGTACACTAGGCAGGTGACCCCAGTCAAAATGAGGCAAAACAAGGGTATGATATATTGTTTTACGTGTTCTGACGTAATTTTACATATCAAGTCTTCATATTCTAAAGTTATATCTACAGCACTTTATACAAACTCTGTCATGTGAAAACTACTTTAGGTCGTTCAGACTGATATGTGCTCCATAAACAGCGAGAGAGGTGAAGCTATTTCTGTGACTATCTGGGTATGTTCATGGAAAGAATATCCCCTTTATTATACGCTTGCATTCCCATTCTCTATCGTAGAGGGGATTGCTTGGATATTTCAAAGACGTTTCACTCTCAGTCGCAGGAAAGCATATCATTTGCTTCCACTCAGAATGGAAACGATCAACTTAGGATTTCAGTGATTCTTAACCTTGGATTAAGTTAGCGGACAGGACCATCAAGGGTGTCCACAAGATTACATTTTGGTGCCGATCATCAACCCACTGCACATAACAATGCGTAAATGTACTGCAGGTAATAATGTGTAGATGTACTGATCGGGCCTGGATATAAGTTGTTTTAATATCGATATCCGATCAAGACATCTGACACTTTTAATTCCTGATCAGTGAATACGTATAAACAAACTATGCTCAACCACACTATGCTCAACCACACTCTGTAGTCTATACTTAATTGCATCTTTCAGCTATTTGCAACGGATTACCCCCAGGGGTATGTCCCAATGGTGGAGAATGTATAAATCCTGGAGAATGTTCTTGTGTATCCGGATTTTCTGACCCAAATTGTGAAGGTATGTATATGGGGGTGTACTCCACTAACTGGATTTTGCTCTTCGGCCATGAATGATACCCAAAGTTGAACAAAACTTGCATGCCGTACAATTATCTCAATTAAACGCAACCCTCTGATCACAAAGAAAAAAAACAAACAAAGAAACTTCATATAAAATTTAAGGTTGTGTCATATTCGAGCGAAATCAAACATTAGTAATTGCGATTTCCATAAACACACTGTCCCAGCTTCCCTATCCCGGAGACAATTTGAAATAGCCCCAAAAGGCAAAAAGGATGGCCTGTCTGTCCTTGTCAAATTTCCTCGCCATGAAGGAGTCATTCCTTGTAAGCCCGAAAGTAGAGCAAAGCCGAGGCTGTCGAATAGTTACTTCCCAAGTTGTTACATCTATCCTCTATAGTCGAAATCAGCCGATAATTCACATAATCCCGTTTGGAGGACCGGCAATGAAGATACTATAGATATCACATACAAAAAAAAAAAAAAAAAAAAAATCCATGTGCTCAAAAACTGGGACGGGGCGGCATTGTCGGATGGTACCCCATTGCCACCATTCTGCCACTTATCCTGACGTGGGTTGCGTGAACATTTTGGCGATGTTGTTATTTGTCGGTTTGTATTTGTTAAGTTCATATGGAGAATATATGCAGAGATATGTTTCAGTTGAAGGTAGGTGGGCCATCAAGCTAAAACGTGTAACACGGTCCCAGGGGTATATTTTCCGACAGCTGAACAAGGGATTCCGAAGAATATGACTTTGTGCCTGCCCTGTTTATTAGACCAGCAGCCTGAACACACCGGCGGAAGACACTGACTCACGTTGTCTATCACACCAGCTGCCTGGTTACAAACGATTAACACTCTAACCCACGTTGTCTATGAGACCAGCCGCCTGATCATGCGGGATTTACACTCTAACACACGTTGTCAATGACATCAACCGCCAGGCTAGAATAATAGCAAGAATATGACATAACCGGGCTAACACTCTAATCCACTTAGTTTATGAGATAAGAAGCCTGGGCACACCTGACGAGCGCTCTAACCCATGTTGTCTATTAGACCATCCACCTGGCCATACAGTATGGTGGGCGGTTCATGCAAAAATTGACGCGTCTTTACGCGCGCTCACGCACTATATGTTTCAACGCGCGTAAGGTATTTTTTACACGTGAAAGTTTTATCAACCAATCAGTTGTCTCCATTTTACCGCTATAATTTGAAAATTTTGCCACTTCTTGCGTCTGGCACCGCGTTTGACGGCTCTTTTCACGTGTGAATAAATACATCGCACGTTAATTGTTTTAGCATGCGTTCACTTTCACAATATGATGTCACACGCACACAACTGACAAATTTACATTTCCGATCATCTTAGACCAATTAAATTGGTCCCCGGCAATTCAAATTACTAGTTTTTACGTATGTACACGTGTGATATTTTTAACATTCAGGTGCGCCAAAAGGCAAAAAGGATGGCCTGTCTGTCCTTGTCAAATTTCCTCGCCATGAAGGAGTCAATCCTTGTAAGCCCGAAAGTAGAGCAAAGCCGAGGCTGTCGAATAGTTACTTCCCAAGTTGTTACATCTATACTCTATAGTCGAAATCAGCCGATAATTCACATAATCCCGTTTGGAGGACCGGCAATGAAGATACTATAGATGTCACATACAAAAAAAGAACAGAAAAAATTCCATGTGCTCAAAAACTGGGAGGGGGCGGCATTGTCGGATGGTACCCCATTGCCACCATTCTGCCACTTATCCTGACGTGGGTTGCGTGAACATTTTGGCGATGTTGTTATTTGTTGGTTTGTATTTGTTAAGTTCATATGGAGAATATATGCAGAGATATGTTTCAGTTGAAGGTAGGTGGGCCATCAAGCTAAAACGTGTAACACGGTCCCAGGGGCATATTTTCCGACAGCTGAACAAGGGATTCCGAAGAATATGACTTTGTGCCTGCCCTGTATTTTGAGAGTTTTTTTACTCGGAAATAATTTGTCCTTCAAGGAAACACATTGACAAGTGCCTGGATCAAATATTGTCATACAAAAAGTCAAAGTACAGGTTAGGGCAACAGCAAGAATACGACAGACACGGGCTAACACTCTAATCCACTTTGTCTAAGAGACAAGCAGCATGGACACGTAGGACAAACACTCTAACTCACGTTGTCCATGAGACCAGCTGCCTACCCATACCGGACTAACACCAACCGCGTGGCCATGTAGGTGTAACAGTCTAACCCAGGTTGCCTATGACACCAGCCGCCTGGACATAAAGGAGTATAACGCTAGTACCCACATTGTCTATGACACAGCCGCCTGGACATATGGACAATGGCCTATGTTTATGTATACTATGATTGTCTTTTTGAATTTGGTGCTAATATTTTTATATAGAATATGAAATAGGTCCTTGGATTATGGACGCGTATATTCTTTAATTGGCGACGGCTGAATTATGAATGCCGGACCAGACGCTTGTAATACAGGAGTAACGCTCGTACCCACGTCGTCTATGACACCAGCCGGAAGGGCATACAGGAGTAACGCTCGTACCCACTTTGTGTATGACACCAGCCGCCTGGAGATACAGGAGTAACGCTCGTACCCACGTCGTCTATGACACCAGCCGGAAGGGCATACAGGAGTAACGCTCGTACTCAGGTTGTCTATGACACCAGCCGCCTGGAAATACAGGAGTAACGCTCGTATCCACGTTGTATATTACACCAGGCGCCCGGACATACAGGAGTAGCGCTCGTACCCACGTTGTCTATGACATCAGCCGCCCGGACATACAGGAGTAACGCTCGTACCCAGGTTGTCTATGACACCAGCCGCCTGGACATACAGGAGTAACGCTCGTACTCAGGTTGTCTTAGACACCAGCCGCCTGGACATACAGGAGTAACGCTCGTACCCACTTTGTCTATGACACCAGCCGCCCGGACATACAGGAGTAACGCTCGTACCCACGTTGTCTATGACATCAGCCGCCCCAACACACGGGAGTAACGCTCGTACCCACCATGTCTATGACACCAGCCGGAAGGACATACAGGAGTAACGCTCTTACCCACTTTGTCTATGACACCAGCCGCCTGGGCATACAGGAGTAACACTAGTACCCAGCTTGTCTATGACACCAGCCGCCCGGACATACAGGAGTAACGCTCGTACCCACGTTGTCTATGACACCAGCCGCCCGGACATACAGGAGTAACGCTCGTACTCTTGTTGTCTATGAAACCAGCCGCCCGGACATACAGGAGTAACGCTCGTACCCACGTTGTCTATGACACCAGCCGCCTGGACATACAGGAGTAACGCTCGTACCCACGTTGTCTATGACACCAGCCTCTCGGATATACAGAAGTAACGCTCCTATCCACGTTGTCTATGACACCAGCCGCCCGGACATACAGGAGTAACGCTCGTGCCCACGTTGTCTATGACACCAGCCTCCCGGACATAGAGGAGTAGCGCTCGTACCCACGTTGTCTATGACACCAGCCGCCTGGACATACAGGAGTAACGCTCGTACCCACGTTGTCTATGACACCAGCCGCCCGGACATACAGGAGTAACGCTCGTACCCAGGTTGTCTATGACACCAGGCGCCTGGAGATACAGGAGTAGCGCTCGTACCCAGCTTGTCTATGACATCAGCCGCCCGGACATACAGGAGTAACGCTCGTATCCACGTTGTCTATGACACCAGCCGCCCGGACATACAGGAGTAACGCTCGTACCCACGTTGTCTATGACACCAGACGTCTGGACATACAGGAGTAACGCTCGTACCCACGTTGTCTATGACAAAAACCGCTGAGCAAACAGGACTAACACTCGAACGTACCTTGTCTATCAACCGCCGGGCTAGGGCAATAGCAAGAAAAGAATAGAACCGAGTTGACACACTAATCCACTTAGTTTATTAGACCAGCAGCCTGAACACACCGGCGGAAGACACTGACTCACGTTGTCTATGACACCAGCTGCCTGGTTACAGACGATTAACACTCTAACCCACGTTGTCTATGAGACCAGCCGCCTGATCATGCGGGATTTACACTCTAACACACGTTGTCAATGACATCAACCGCCAGGCTAGAATAATAGCAAGAATATGACATAACCGGGCTAACAGTCTAATCCACTTAGTGTATGAGATAAGAAGCCTGGACACACCTGACGAGCGCTCTACCCATGTTGTCTATTAGACCATCCACCTGGCCATACAGTATGATGGGCGGTTCATGCCAAAATTCACGCGTCTTTACGCGCGCTCACGCACTATATGTTTCAACGCGCGTAAGGTATTTTTTACACGTGAAAGTTTTATCAACCAATCAGTTGTCTCCATTTTACCGCTATAATTTGAAAATTTTGCCACTTCTTGCGTCTGGCACCGCGTTTGACGGCTCTTTTCACGTGTGAATAAATACATCGCACGTTAATTGTTTTAGCATGCGTTCACTTTCACAACATGATGTCACACGCACACAACTGACAAATTTACATTTCCGGTCATCTTAGACCAATTAAATTGATCCCCGGCAATTCAAATTACTAGTTTTTACGTATGTACACGTGTGATATTTTTAACATTCAGGTGCGCCAACGCGTGAAAATATTTTTGACGCACGTAAAAAGATACTTCACACGTTCATAATTTTAGCATGTGCTGGCGTCAACAACACCATGTCACACGTCAAAAACTGACAAATTTACATTTCCGGTCATCTTAGACCAATTAAATTCATCCCCGGGAATTCAAATGGATAGTTTTTGCGTGCGTTCACGTGTTACATTTGAAACATTCACGTGCTAAAACGCATGAAAATATTCTCGACGCACATAAAAAGATACTACGCGCGTTCATTATTTCAGCATGTACTGACAAATTTACAAACTGACCAATTAAATTCATCCCCGTAATTTCGCATCTCCCATAGACTCCGTAGTGTATTACTGACGCGGTCTGTGCAGGGCCGTTAGTATCAAGAAACCTTACTTAGCCAAAGACTTCCGGCCCCTGGAGGTCCGATCTGCCGAGTTCCTTAATCAGTTTCTGTATGAAATCCTTGTATATCCTTCCACAATATTCAGTGAAATTCAGTTGAACACAAAACAAATGTGAGCATTTTTTAAATATTTTTTAAGCGAACACAAAACAATTATATACATATTTTTTCTCCAAATTTCAGATGATTATACATCGAAAATATTCTGAAATATTGAACCATATTTCACGTCAGTAACTTGATTAAAATCATTCGTTCAATAGGCTGTATGTTAAGAAATGCATGATAACACAATTTCGCTATTCTCCCAGGATAATTTCTTCACTAACATTACAGGTTTATATTTACGTGCATTATTCATTATACTTTTAGCCTACATATATTTTGAGAAAAGGATATCCCTCGTCTCGTCAAATGTAACAGTGTTCATTAACACAGACAGTCTGTCTAGACATCTACTTACTGATTGACAGACACGTAAAAGACAGATTTTGTTAACAAGTTTGCTGAATCAATTAAAATAAACCATTGGGGGTAGGTTATGAATAGACCCCCGGGAACAAGAGTCAGTTAAGATAGTGGTAGTCTAATACCCAATCTGACGGATAGAAAGCGCTATATAATATATTGGCAAATAAACATTACCCCCCAAAAATTAAATTATTATTCAATTCAATGTTGTAATTAAACAATACATTTTGTTAAATAAAAAGTATATATTTTATATGTTTATGTTTTCCGTCACGATATTTGTTTTAAAATATACTTTGAGAAAGTGAAGACGAAAAAAATACATCATTTTGCGAGTGTTTATATAATTGACACTTCAGCATAATTATTTCAGTCAAATATTGAGAACATCCGTATTCAAACATTCATGTTATGAAATTCCAATGTATAAATGATGATGCATACGATAATTTTTCCCCCAAGTGTCCGTAAAAATCAATAGTTAATCACTGCCAAAACACAAGCCTTGTCCGTAACAGTAAATGAGTTGTCTCCCCGGGGCTTCTTCAGGGATTTGTCTTCAGGGGATATCAAAGCTCATGATCCGAGAGGCGGAGCTACCGAACTTCCAGGGTCATTTCCGAAAAATATCCAAGCTATACGTTCCGCTATTATCTCATCTGGCCCCGACAAAATCGGCCCCGCGGGTCAGATATCAAACTGTGTGATGACATGAGCCCTATTATCCCTCGTATTATGTATAGGAGTCCCACCAGGGCCGTCCCAGGGAGTACCGGTCTGGTCAGGTCCGTATATATAGCGGTAAGGTTTTGAACCCTGTTGATTTTTGGCGCAAAACAGGAGAGGACATGAGCCAGTCTCCCTCATTGGTCACTCACCGGAAATGTATGGAACAAGTTTTGAACGTGCGTTGGTTACACCCGGAAATGTAAGCTGAAGTCGAAGACATGCTGGCAAAAATGGTGTTGACGGTCCTGATTGGCCAATATTATCTTTTTGACATTACGGTTGCCGAAATGCGGGGAACCAGGATGTCTTTTTACGTGCGTCAATAATATTTTCACGCGTTGCAGCACGTGAATGTTTCAAATGTAACATGTGAACACACGTAAAAACTTTCTATTTGAATTCCCGGGAATGACTTTAATTGGTCTAAGATGACCGGAAATGTAAATTTGTCAGTTTTTGACGTGTGACATCGTGTTGTGGACACCAGCACATGCTAAAATAATGAACGTGTGAAGTATCTTTTTACGTGCGTCAAAAATATTTTCACGCGTTGTAGCACGTGAATGTTTCACATGTAACACGTGAACGCACGCAAAAACTATCCATTTGAATTCCCGGGGATGCATTTAATTGGTCTAAGATGACCGGAAATGTAAATTTGCCACTTTTTTGCGTGTGACATCTTGTTGTGAAATTGTGCGCATGTTAAAGCAATGAACGTGCGACGTATTGATTCACACGTGAAAAGAGCCGTGTAACGCGGTGTCGGACGCAAGAAGTGGCAAAAATTTCAAATTATAGCGGTAAAATGAAGACAACTGATTGGTTGATAAAACTTTCACGTGTAAAAAATCCCTTACGCGCG
Organism: Hanleya hanleyi; assembly: GCA_036873755.1. Classification (NCBI taxonomy): domain Eukaryota; kingdom Metazoa; phylum Mollusca; class Polyplacophora; order Lepidopleurida; family Hanleyidae; genus Hanleya; species Hanleya hanleyi. The sequence continues at coordinate 132,594 of JAVTVY010043930.1, forward strand.
TTGAAAAATATAGTGCGTGAGCGCGCATAAAGACGCGTGAATTTTGGCATGAACCGCCCACCATAATACAGAACCAACACTCGGACCCACCGTTGTCTGCATGACACCAACCGCCTGACCCTCACAAGACTGAGCCATATCCCTCCCATGTACTTAAGATTTTATAAGATTTTATCCCTCCCGTGTACTTTAAGACTATATTTTCCTGAACGGGTTCTCAGTCCAATATACTGAGAACAAAATTTTTCTTTGAGTAGGAGTGTACACGTTTCAATGCTATAGTTAAAGGATTGTCTGAACCCTCGCATTCATGATCCCCCTGTAATTTGTTGTGCATAAAGCTTTTCTAACGTTGTGGGCTATAACCGATACCTTAAAGTCATTTACACTAGAATAATTATGAATTGTTTTTTGCACTTCACAGATACAAATGAATGCGATGACAACAACGGCGGGTGTTCCTCCCGATGTATCAATACGGTAGGCTCGTACCGGTGTGAATGTAACAGTGGTTATGGACTTCTCAATAACAACAGAACCTGCCTGGGTATGAATTCATGATAAACTTATTATACCATCGATTGTCTATTCCGAGCAGGTGCCCTGTCATATCATGGCATATAAATGCTATCCATATGCCCTACTGTAAGTGTTATATCTATATCATCTACATATGTTTGATAAAAACTATCATATCAACGAAATCTTGTTATCAAATATTTCATATCTTCCTCTTGTATATATTTTTCGAGACAGTTTGTGACATGGTATTTGATGCTATGCATGCAGATTAAAAATCAAACATGTCTGGAGGGATGCAGTTCCCAATATATCTACTGCTTCATCTACTTTTGGCCGCCTACATTATCCAACTGACTTCATTTCAGCCATATGCCAGTCGTTAAAACCTGGATTGTGTCCAAACGAGGGAACTTGTATTACACCAAATATCTGTGAATGTACACGTGGATTTGCTGCACCAAGCTGTTCAGGTATTTCCTCTCATAGAAGTAGAGAATTTGTCTATTTGTTTATTTGAGGTCTATCTCGATAGATCCAAGTATTACAAGTATTACAAATATTTTGAACTGATGAATCATGGGAATTATCTAAGGCCCACATGCAGTTGCAATCTGGCAGTACACAAAGGCACAGTGACCCAGAAATTCAAATATTGCCCATTTGCCGTTCGTGCTGACATCGGGGGCAACAGTTATTTTGGAAGATCCAAACTTCTGCCAGATGTAGGCCTACTTGTACTTTCGATTCGTTTTCTTTTGCACAATAGTTCGGCATCGTACATGGACAATACATCGTTTATTAAATTACAATCGGGTATGGCCCTAGTTCAGTCAATTCAGCTTCCTCAGGTATGTTCTCTTGTAATTGAATAAATGTATCAACTTACGTCAAATATTATAGAATTATTGCATGTTTTACAGTGGGACATCACGATTTGTGAGCTTGAGACAAGTGATGTACAACGAGCGCGCAGCACTGTTGTCAACATGCAGTAGTTGTTTTATTATACCGAATGTTTTATTTTTAGTGCGAACGGTAACACTAATTCTAGTTCTGTATTGGTCATAATTTTGAAACGCTAGCAACATTCATAGTCGAAACAGTTTCGATGCGACTTAGCATCCGCACTGGCAGACGACCTGAATCGGCTTGTCAGCATCGGTACGCTTATGGTAGGCCGTAGGGGACAAAAATCGCCATTTGGTGTAGACACATATTCTTGGCCAATCACAGAGCTGTTTTACGTGTAGACATTAATTATTATCTGTCTACATACAATTTAATTCGATATCATATCGAATTATTTTATATCCGTATACATATTATTTAGATACTGCATCAAATATTTCGATGCTACATCAAATTAATTTGTATCCCCATTCAAATCATTTAGATACTGTATTGAATCAATTTGTATCCGTATACATATTATTTAGGTATGGCATCCCAATATATAAATTGTGGCAAGCCATAGGGGACAAAAATCGGCATTTGGTGTAGACACATATTATTAGCCAATCACAGAGTTGTTTTACGTGTAGACATTAATTATAATATGTCTACATACAATTTAATTCGGTATCATATCGAATTATTTTATATCCGTATACATATTATTTAGATACTGCATCAAATATTTCAATGCTATACATCAAATTAATTTGTATACGCATTGCAGATGATTTAGATATTATATCGAATCATTTTGTATTTGTATACATATTATTTTATATGGTATCCTAAATATATTTCGATGTAGCATCGTATTGATCCAATGAAATCGTCGGAATTATAGACACTATAAATCACATCCGCTCCTACAATCTAGCCACAGATCTCACTTTAGCTGCGAAAACTGACCTCTGGCCTAGTGGATTTCTGGGAGCGAAAACGGAAACGTCGCACCTGTTTGTTTACTTTCCTATTTGTTCTACTTTTTATATGTTTTGTACTCCGTCCCAAATGCGATGCTCAGTACAATAAAGAATCTTATCATGCGCACAATTAATTTTTCGGCGGAACCAATCTCGCATTCGTCTATTTCCGTATTGGCGGAAATTAGCCCAGTTGCTGAGTTCTGGGGATAGATTGCTATTATTCAACTAAACATAGAAATGGTTTTGTATAATTTGAATGAATTATGTTCGTTTGGTTCAAATTAACTGAATTTCACATTAAAATGCGTCCGGATCCCTCGATTATTAAAGGCACTATTTCGTAGCCGGTTCACTGCGTGATCGTCATACGCTCCTCACCGGTGGGGATTTGTGCGTTCTATGCGAGAGGCTCGTTCCGCCAATACGGAAATAGCCGAACGTGAGATTGGTTTCAGGAGTTGAATGGCAGATGTGGCCACGCGTGAAATCTGTAACGCACGTTGTCATTTGTTGCTTCATTTCTACAGGAAACAGAACATTTTGTGGCGGAAGCGATTACTGCATGTCATACATATTTCCAGTGGTCGTGATTGAATGAATTATGTATGACATATTTAATGAATTATGTATGACATATATAATGAATTATGTATGACAAACAGTTTGTTATATGATTGACTGAAATGTGTCTACACCAAATAGTCATTTTTGTCTTCTGTGGCCCCCCACACTTTTAAATATTGGGTGCACTCTATAAATAATATGTATACGGATACAAAATGATTTGAATGGGGATACAAATTAATTTGATGTAGCATCGAAATATTTGATCCAGTATCTAAATAATATGTATACGGATATAAAATAATTCGATATGATAATAATTCGATATGATATCGAATTAAATTGTATGTAGACATATAATAATTAATGTCAACACGTAAAACAGCTCTGTGATTGGCTAATAATATATGTGTACACCAACTGGCGATTTTTGTCCCCTACGGCCTACCATATACGCTGGCCCTGAGATATCAACAAAAACAAATGAGACGCTATATTTCGCCGTGAAACAAATGTCATGTTCAACGCTCTGCCGTGGTAAATGACATTTATTCAACGGTAAGGCAAGATACGACTGCATCATCACTGAACATCACGATTTGTAGAATGACACATGACAGGCTGTCAACCAAAGAAAGCATTACGAATTTACATGAGGTATAATAATATTGATTGCGGGAGGTTTGCATCAGGAGTGTAAAAATAATCTGACACTTTAGCTGAGCTCTTATTTACATATGAATAGACTTCCTGGAAAAATCTAGAGAAAGGAGGGACAGGAAGGCGATTACACAGAAACACGTGCTCTGGACATGCTCATATATCAGGAGAGGTCTTTAAACGGAATTGCGTTCTCCTGTTGGGGTCCGACGAATACTCCACCTGACGGGAGAAGCTGATTCCTAGCTGTTGTAAACATCAGGCGGTATTCGAGAAAAATTGACAAGATAATTCGATTTGGACTCGCGTAGACTGCAAGAAATCTCATTTGGAATATATTTGGCATATCTAATAGTACAATAAAAATGTTTGTCAACGATTCCCTCCAAATAATTACTACTGCTGCGGGAGACCTTTATCCTGTAGTTGGGTACATAAGACATCTGTAAAAGTTGACCGTCTGGGTGGTACCGTAAATAAATAAATAAGAGATGCATTTACTAATTATTATAGTGTTCATAACTATCTCCAAATACCGTTTATCTCGCAACTCCTTATATATAAGCTATAGGCAAACGACAAACCCAAACCTCAATACAGCTCTAAGCTGAATGTGCACTAATTGAATTTGACGAGCCTGTAATTGTTGCGGGCATGCGAATATATCTCTGAAAGGCATTTGACCTCCACCTGCCGAGTATTTGAATGTCTTCCGCTCTTATTCCATAAGTCGCGGCTGTTGAAGAATGGCTAGTGTACCGAGAAGCTGGGATACGCAGAAATGCGAAAGCCTTTCTAATCATCGCCGAAAATTGATACCTACTGAGAGGAGTACCGTCAAAATGCGAAAAAAGTTGGGTTCCTTGTACGTTCCGCCGCAGGGCCAAATACTCAGAAATTGCATCGAGTAGACAGAAGTTTCCCCCAGCTAGACCTGGTATTACAAGCACCGTACCTCTACCCAGTTGGTCTGTTTTAGAGTACCTTATTGACAACAGGATAGATTTCTTATTACATGTCAATGGACACATCCGACAACTGTAGCGCTCTTAAATTGGGCTCAGATTTTGAATCTGACGTTACCTCGCTAACTCGGAGAAAACCAAAGAAAGCTATAAGGTAGGCAGCCCTAAACATTGCAGCTTCAAAACTGGAACTACAAATCAATGGTAAAGTAGACAAAATCTCGTTCAGCAGATGTATGGTAATAGGCAACCGCTGATCGCGTCCATGATTGTTACGTTTCATGCCCTCTAGAAGTTTGCGGACAACAAAATTCTGTGTGGGGTCAGGGTAATTGAGGAGCCTGTGGTTATGGCCTATGCCGGCAATATATGTACATACAGTTGATGGAGAAAGCCCCCGCTGAGAAGAATGATCTATATATTGGACGAGATGAACATGAGGCACGGGCCATAGCGGAGCTATATCATAAGCTTGTCTAAAACTTTCAAGGAGGCAACTCCCGCTTGATAAGTTTTCCAAGTTGTCGGAGCTCAAGAATTCTGTAACAGCCTGTCCGCCTCATCCATTAAATGGCCCATAATCTGTCTGGGATAACTGTCGGGTGCTCTGCTGCCAGTGGGGCCAGCTGCCGAAAACGGGACCACTGAAACCGTGAAATAGAATCTGCAATTTCGTTGTCTAAACCTTTGATGTGCCGACTCCGAAATAGTATATTGTTTTTAAGACAAGCCAGCACTAAAATACGTACCAGTTTCATTACTCGCTCTGATTTACTGGTCTGCTTATTTATTATCTCAACAACTGCCATGTTATCAGAGCGAAAGATAATTTTCTTCTGCCGCAGTTGATCACCCCATACCTCTATGGCAACTACAATAGGGAAGAGCTCTAAGTACGTTATATCTGAGATTATTCCTGAAGCGTACCACTCCTGGGGCCATGCACCAAATAGCCACTGACCATTCAAATAAGCTCCCATACCAAAACCACCAGCTGCATCAGTGAACAGCTGAGCGTCCTCATTAAGCAGCCAGAATTGATCCAGAAATAGGCTAGTACCATTGCATTGTTCTAGGAAAGTAAGCCACATGTCAAAATCGTTCTTAACTTCTGGTGTAACTCGGATGTGATGGTGAGCTTTGGCTACCCCCCGAGTAGCATCAATTAATCGCCTACAAAATGCACGACCCGGAGCTATTGCCCTACACGCGAAATTGAGAAGACCAATCACCGACTGTAATTCCTGCAGTGTGACTTTTTTACGCCCCCTAAAAACTGTTATCCGCTGGCGTAATTCTACCAATTTATCCAGGGGGGATTTTAAACTCCATAGCCATCGAATCAACCTGCAGACCGAGATAGGGCAGGCTGGTACAAGGGCCTAAATTTGTTTCCACTGCAATGGGTACCCCTATATCAGCACATACGTATTCAAATGACAAAATTAAGTTGGCGCACTCTGGCGATTCAGGACATCCACAGAAGAAAAAATCGTCGATATAATGCTTTACTTGATCCAAACTACTTTTCCGCTTGACACACCATTCCAGAAAAGTGCTAAATCGCTCAAATGTCGCACAAGATATAGCACATCCCATCGGTAATGTTTTTCCGAAAAATAACTCTTTGAATTTAAAACCCAACTGGTCGTAATCGGCGGGATGCACTGGTAGAAGATGAAACGCTGATTTCATATCCGCCTTTGCTAACAGCGCCCCATTCTAACCGTCTACGGTAGAATAACAAACTGAACACTGTTCAGGATCAATGAAATCATTAACCGAATTACCTGACCCTTTCGGGTAGGGAAGATGATGAATTAACCTGTATTCGCCAGGGGATTTCTTAGGAAATAATCCTATAGGAGATACTCTTAAGTGTCGATATTGGACGATATTTGAATGGGCCAGCTATTCTTCCAAACTGTAACTGTAACAAACTGTAACGAAAAACCATCCCTGAAACCTGCTATTAACGTGTTTTTGTCGGCCAGGTTAGGATATTCCCTCAGCCAAAAACATAATTGATCAAATTTAATCGGAGTCGGGGCTAATCTGAATATATTACTTTTTTCTGTCGTTTTCCATATTTTCCCGCCCTCTGTTGACTTACTCCTGTCCCGAGGCGTGGGTGCTGTTACTTTGGGGACGAAAACCCCTCTTCTTCCCCGCACCACAAGATTTTACTGAATGGGCTGCACCACACTGACTACATTTATGTGCAAATTTACACTTCAGTCTATTACATCCTGCCTTATTGAAATTCAAAACAAAAACCTTTGTTGAATGTCGAGCTATTGGACTTTGTGGGGCGGGGGGAATCTGAACCAAGTCCCAGCAGAGAACCCCCTCCTGGCAATGAGCTGGTTAGCCATAACTCTCCATCAATCACGGCCCATGACTGTTCTGGTTTTTTGACCATTCTCAGACGGAATTGTGAGTCGTACGTGCGCCAGGCTGTTCCCTTGACACGCGAAGCGATCATGCGCACCACACTCATGTATTTAAACAGCTCGCGTGCCCTAAGAGGATGCTTCTCGATGTAAATACTTGCGAATATCATGAACGCTGAGGTCCATATCTCAATTGTCTCAATTTGCTTAACAGTTACCTTCGGCCTTAAAAGAACCGGGTCCCCTTCTTTCCCCCCTAGTGCTAACGAGCAAACCTGTTCCCTCAACTCTTGTGCTGTCTTCAGCAATAATGGGAGTTCAATAAATTCTCCACGCCAAATCTTGTTTTTAATTTGCACCGGAACGTGGGCATCCAAATCGTCGCATGAGCTTATTATTGGATTTGGTTGGATCTGAATGGGGAAAACATTGTTTTCATCGTTATTTATGCCCGTGTCGTTGTGTTCCACTCGTACAACATTTGACATGGTTGTTGTGTTTGGAACTGCAGTGGATATATTTGTTAACCTTTGTTCATCCGGCATAAAACAGCTGTTTGGATATGCCGCGTATTGATTGGCCGAAAATGATTGAAGGTGATCTCTCCTTCCCCAGGGACCTATTTGCCCTGAGTGAACAATATTTCCAGCATGAGACACAGTGGGACCTACATTAAGATTTGGGGCCACCTGTTGCACGCCGTAGCCCCGAAAGGGGTTCCGTACGGACCCCCCGAAACTAGGATCTATCAAGCATTCCCCTGACCGTTGCCTAGCAACGCTGCAAGATCAGCACGATGCGTACAAATAGAATCAATAAGTTGTGGGGCAGTATTACCGTTAGCAAGAGTTGGGGCTATATTACCCATAGCAGTTTCAACCGCTGAAGAGGCTTGCATGTCTTCATCCGACGGTTGATTCTGATCGCCTCCTCTAGGCAAAGCTGTCTTTCTTCGCTTTGCTTGCCGCTTGCTCACTCTCCCCGGCAACACGGGCACGGAGTGGCCATTATTGTTGCTATTTCTCGAGACTGCAGGAGCCGTCAAACGTTTGGTGGCCTTCCGTTTTGGTCTCATTTTGAAATGTTTTTAAATTCTGTCTCTTGTAAACTTTAGAAACAATAAGTTCAGAACGTAGCTCTGCTAATTCGAATTAAATCCAGACTATTTGAGCTTCAAGATCGATCATACGCTTTTCGCTCCTGCATCCGATCTTGACACGACGGTAATCAGCGTCTGTCTGTTGATCTGACGTGACAATAGGCATTGAGACGTAGCCCGACGTAAGCCAAAGCGGGGGCGAGTTCCCAACGTACACACGCACCGGTCAAAGGGAGGTAACAACTCTCAGTATAATGAGCTTATCATTTGATAATGTCATTTAACCAGAGTCCTGTAGTTAGTTAAATGTATTTAATTCCTCCTAAAGTGGTGGTTATTTTGGCCCAATATATAGGTCAGACAATCAATAACTCTCTTCTATGACACATTTCGAAATTCAAATGGATTTGAGGTCAGTGACGTCTCGTGACTGTTTACTAGTTCTCTAAAAACTGAAGGGGGTCAGATATATGAAGGGAAGTTCGAAGTAGCAATTGGTTTGGTGGAATGAAGATGAGAGAGGTGGGAAGGTCGTTAATGTACAATAAAAACGAAGTGGGGCCTAAAATTGACCCCTGGGAACATCAGATGGAACTGAACAACAGTTTGAAAACACGCCATTATTTGAGACCGTCTCCTTCCTTCAAACAAGAGCTCAGCTAAGAATAAGCTACCGCAAACTTTTAGTTGATGAATTAACAATGGCTGAATTACTGAGACAAAAGCTTTAGAAAAATCGGTGTAAATAGCATGAATCTCTCGGCGTTTATCAATTAGTGACGATAATATATCGGTAAAGGTAGCTAAGTTTGTAACAGAGAAACGCTTGAGTACAAAGTCATATTGGCTCGTCACATATTGCTGGGTATGTATAGTTCTTCAAATGAACAGTGGCAACAGATTCAGATAGTTTACGTATAATGGGAATGAGTGAGATAGGTCTGTAGTTCGTGACATATAAGTATGTATAGTATATAGTAATCCTGGAGAACATATATCAATATCTGGATATTCTATAACAATTTCCCTGTTAAAGATGGATGAGAAGTGGCGATTAAACATGATAGTTGAATCCTCAATGTGGTTTTGTTTAATTTGCAGTTGAGCACTCCCGTAGTTTCAGGCGCACAAATCTCCAAAATTGCTTTATCTCTATATTTTACCTTCTGTGTTGTTTTAACTTCTTTTCTAGCGAGTTAACAACTCGATATCTTTGAGATATCATCTGTTCCCTCTCCGGATTAGCCGCTTCTCTCAATGTTTCCCTTTAGTCGTGAAATTAATGGCTATGATCTTTTGCTTTCGAGGAAGTGTTATAAAGACGAAGCCTGGAATACATGGAGCCTGGAGTATATCTTGCATCTAAAAAAGTCTCTGGCCTTGTGATGGAGAATGAGATAGCACCAGTTCGCCCGCTCAATGATCTTTCATTAATAATAAATAATTCGCGTTACTTGCTCTTTTCATTTCGAATGTTGGTTCTGGTATGTAAGACATGGTCCCGTAAAGCAACGCTTTGAACAGTCTTGTTTTAGTCCGTCCGTGCGTAAATGGGTGAGTGATGAGCGAAGCTTCCTGAATGTAGAAGCCTCCGCATAAAACAATTAAATGTATTCGATGCTTTAGAATAAAGCTGCAAATGAGAAGAAAGCGAGGACAAATTCCCACTCGTCTTTCCATTGTAGATATCAACGAATGTTCCAGCTTCAATGTCGGTTGTGAACACGAATGCATGAACACCCACGGATCCTATCACTGTGCTTGCAGAAATGGCTACGGACTTCTAGAAGATCAACAGTCATGTCGACGTAAGCGACATATCACGCCTAGTAGCATTTGCTAGACCCTGTGTTAAATGTGACGATTTTAATCAACGTCACAAAACATTGTTGCAGAAACTTACAAAACAGGGCTACACCACCAAGCGCCTCCACTCAAATTTTCTCAAATTTGGCGATACATTTCGCATGCTGATAGCAAAATACGAGCGTAGCGTGCAAGATCTATGGCGTTACATTTCGTAACTTGTGTCTAATTCCGCTTAACCCGGGGCTAGGGGCCGTATGAACCCATGTACTTCAAGATCCTCATGGTACTCATATGAACAGTCACAATCAAAGCGTGACTCAGATACATCATTCTTTAGATGACGAATTTACAACGAATATTATGGATTAAGAATACTGATCAGCGATACGGATTTGATATTTTTGGAACATCATGATGTCTTGCCGGCATCATTGAAAACTGTTGACCGCTTCTCTCTTGCAGGAAACAAGCCTATGTTTATGTATACTATGATTGTCTTTTTGAATCTGGTGCTAATACTGTTATATGGAATATGGAATAGGTCTTTGGATTATGGACGCGGATATTCTCTAATGGACGACGGCTGAATTATGAATGACGGACCAGACGCTTGTAACAACCAAATGCTTTCGCCAGGTTGTCTGCCAACGTTGGTGGATATTTACACGTTTCAAAGACACCGTGGTCGTTGGGACAACCATTGAACAAAAACAAATGTACTTTGCATAAGCGAGAAATTTTAATTCAATCTTGAGAATGATTGACTTGCATATTTATCATTTACAGCAATATGTTACGGGTTAGAACCAGGCGTATGTGCGAATGAAGGAACATGTACAAAGCCGATGGTTTGTGAATGTCTGCCTGGATTCTCTCTCCCTAACTGCACAGGTACTGTATCAGTCTTCCCCAGTGATATTCAGTCACATGTTCAGAACGGCTCGGGGGATTTTCTTTTTCCTCTGTAATGGGACATGTTTATCTTCTGGACGGATATAAATTATTTGAGGATAACATATGCGAACGGAATGACAGAGATCAATTTGCCCAAATTATCCATACCGTCCTATCTGTGTATGTTATTTCTGTTGCTCTACAGACACCGATGAGTGCACGGAAGCTGGAGGCGGCTGTTCCGACATCTGTGAAAACTCTATAGGTTCTTACAGCTGTCAATGTTTCAGAGGCTACCGTCTGATGAATGACCAGCATAAATGTACAGGTAACGGATATCAACCTAGCTCCTGGGTGGGTTTTTTGTACATATTCAACTTGTTCGACATTTGGAAAAAAAACTGTATTGGAAATTATATTGGAATACCTCTTTTGTGTATGGATGGGTGGGTGTGTGTGTGGCGGGTCTGGTGAAAGCATCATGTGCGTCGCACGGTCACATAGAACTATTACATCATTGCTCTCGGATATTTGTACCTACTACCCCTTTAATCGGTGCAATGGGCCATGTGGTCATGGCAATCAACATGTCCACATGAACATCTACAATAAAAGCGTGGCTGAGATACAAATCATCACAGGCATTTACCCCTCAACCTGTTGCGGGCTGCGGAGTCCTGTCGTTGGCATGTACCTCCGGTCGCTGTAGACGCCAAACCATTGCTTCTAGAGACTTCACATTTGGTATACAGGATTGATAGATGGTCAACCACAAGCCTATTGAATTTGCGATGATTTTTTAGGTTTTCATGGCAACGTCACGGAAAATGTCTGAATGACAATGTGAACGCGATAAAAACCTAACCGTTGCAGATAGAAATTTGAAATCTGCTATGTAGCATCGTTGGGTGGTCAACCACAAGCCTATCGAATTTGGGTACATTGTGATGATTCTAGGGGGTTCTATGGCAACGTCATGAAAAATGTCTGTATGACGATGTGAACGGGATAGAAGCCAAATCGTTTCAGTTAGAAACTTCAAATTTGTTATTGTTGGGTGCACAAGCACAAGCCTATTGAATTTTGGTGTATTGCGATGATTTTTATGGTTTCCATGGCAACATCACGCAAACTGTCCATTTGTTGACGTGAACGCGATGGAAGCCAAACTTACAGCTAGCCACTTCAAATTTGGTATACATGATTGCTGGGTGGTCAAACCCAAGCCTATCAAATTTGGGCACATTGTGATGATTTTCGTTGTCTTCATGGCAACGTCACGCAAAGTGTCCATATGAGGACGTGAAGATTGTTGTCCCCGAACAAAGGCTCTACCGGTCAAAATCCCTATTAACTTTTTTAGGAATATGATTCCAATGCACGTACCTTGATTCATGTTTTGGCAACATTCATATACTCATTTGATGGATAATACATGAGACCTGCCAACTGAGACATTATTTTTGTCAAAATTTATACTTGCGAAGTTTCATCTCTCTTATTTGTTAAATTTGAGACATTCAAAGTAACAATAGCAACATGGGAATAACTGCGCCAGTAATAAAATGATATCGAGTTTTCAAAACAATGCTAATAGGTCTGAGACCGCAACTGTCTGGTCCGCCATTCATAATTCAGCCGTCGTCCATTAAAGAATACCCGCGTCCATAATCCGAAGACCTTTTCCGTATTCCATATAGCAGCATTAGCACCAAATTCAAAAAGACAATCATAGTATACATAAACATATGCTTGTTTCCTGCAAGAGAGAAGCAGTGAACAGTTTTCAATGATACCGGCAAGACATTATGATGTTCCAAAAATATCAAATCCGTATCGCTGATCGGTATTTTTAATCCATATGATATTCTTTGTAAAGTCGTCATCTAAAGAAGGGTGTATCTCAGTCACGCTTTGATTGTGTCTGTTCATATGAGCACCATGAGTATCTTGAAGTGCATGGGTTCATATGGTCCTAGTCCCGGGTTAAGCGGAATTGGACAAGTTACGAAACGTAACGCCATAGACCTTGCACGCTGCGCTCGTATTTTGCTATCAGCATGCGATATGTATCGCCAAATTTCAGAAACTTATAGTGCAGACGCTTGGGGGTATAGCCCTATTTTATAAGTTTCCGCAATAGTGTTTTGTGACGTTGATTAAAATCGTCACATTTAACACAGAATCTAGCAAATGCTACTAGGCGAGATATGTATACGCCATGTGCAGGTCCCACTAGGATATTACCGTCCAGAAAGGGATAATTTACGATGACGAGATTGTAATCATCTCTTTTGTCATAAAGTCGACGAAAGAGAAGGCCCAATTTATTTTTGTCGGGTTTACCTAGGGTAAGTGTAAACCCTACTCTGTTATCACTTTTTAGTTTTGTCTTTTCTTCTTTTGCACATGTGTAGATTTGATCACCTGCCCGGAAACTGTTCTCATTTGATGCCCCTTACAGCATTCATAAAAGTACTGTTCTTCTGTCTGATAGTCATATACACATTTGCCATGCACGGTAGCTTGTGCATTGAACGTGATAATTGGGACATTACCGCAGCAAATTTTATCTTTCCAATTTCTTTTAAAATCTGCCTTTCCGCTCTCTTTTATCCGGTATCATTTGTTACGGCAGGAAGTGTATTCATTCTTCACGGTCCATCGACAACCGATCCATACATGGAACTTTTTGTTGTAATACCACAAAGGCGGTGTTCGATTTAGATAGGGATTCGTCCTCAATGCGTTTTTGATACACACAGCTGGTGGGGCTAATCTTTGCCTAAAAAGCGCCAAATTGACAATTTCTTAAAGTCTACATACTGGATTATCAGATAAAGAATATCAAGGCCCACAGATAAACACAACCAGACTTACAGTGGTTCATACCTGCCGTATTGGCGGCGTAACCACAATATAGCGGGTTTTGTGGATTGACAAATTATGTATGTGTATCCACATTTTATAATCACCGAAAACAATGAATTTTCAAATTGTGGATACACATGCTACATAGGTGATGTATCCACATTTATACTTCCACCTTACTATATCAATTATCGACATGAGAACTGAATAAAATTGCGGCAAAAATCTGGTATAGATTTTGGCGAAAGTTTTGGACATGTCAGATTTATTTCGTTATTTTATGTGTCTGACGTGCATGTCTTCTTCATCGATCATTATCAACAAAACGAAGTAGGAAGGACTGACAGTTTTGCACATAACATATCTGTTTATGGTTACAAAAAATCAAAACCTGCCGTGTTTGCCTTTTGCTGGTATGGATGGGAAAGAGATACGATATTTCGATACCGTCGCACGATAAACTTTCATCTCAAATCTGAATTTCCCTGAGTACAAGTAATCGTAAATTTGATTGGCTGAACAGTCAAAACAAACTTACAGATCCATAAAAGATAGTTTCAGTACAGAAGAAAATCTTTTGGCGGTTAATAATAAAAAACATAGAACTGCACTTATTAGACTGCGTATCAGTGCACACAGACTGCAAATTGAGATGGGGAGATACACCAAGCCAAAAACACCCACATGTGATAGACAATGTGATGCGTGTGATGTAATAGAAGACGAAAAACACTTTCTTCTGTCATGCTGTAAATACACTGACTGTAGGAAGAAATTTATGTCAGAAATATCTAATATCATTGATGTTAACAATAGTCGAGATGATTTATTTGTTCGGCTTATGTCATGTGGAAATAGATTAGCCACTAACAGTCTTGCACACTTTGTGTATGACTGTTTCTCAGGTTAGGGTACCCCGGAGTATTTCCATGCCAATGTTAAGGATAACCGCAATGGTGGGTAAATAATGAGTGTGAGGCTGTGTACATGCACATCTGTATGGTATGAATGTGTGTGTGTGATTGGTACGAGTCCATGACATTATCCCCCAGCGACATTTTCCCCCGCGACATTTTCCCCGCCGACATTTTCCCCCACGACATTTTCCCCAGGCGACATTTTCCCCCAGCGACATTTTCCCCACCCTAATATTACGTGCTGTAATAATTACGATCTGCCAACAATCGCAGTCGCGGTCATTTCCTCACCTTGATTTTTTTTTTACGTTTGCACGTAGGAGAGTTCTAGGAATTCAAGGGAGATTACTTTTTAGTTAAACATCGGCAGCTGTATGCAAACGTGCCTTCTTTTCAGGCAAAATAAATAAGAATAGATTATCAATATCACGCTTTTATGTTCTGTTTTCTGGCTGTTATTTACTTCTTGGCACGGTGTTATGTAGCCCTACCGACCGCAATATCGTCAAATTTCCTCATAATTTTTTTCTGTGATAACGTATTTTTTGAACGTTCAGTTTTGACTAAATCGTTATGAATGAAATATGTTTTATTTTAATGTTCAGTTTTGTATCAAATCTTTATGAATTAAATATTTTCAATTCAAATTCGAATGTCTATCGGAATATATCGGCAGTGATGATGAAGTGATCAAATAATATAATATAAAATTTTTACCGCTTTCATGCAGCGGGAATTTTTGATCACTTACCATTCATTGGTATATAATCTTCTTGATTATAACGAAGTCCGTAAATAAAGTAATCCGTAAATAACTTCAAACTTCTTTGAAGCATTGTTTATATTATACTCTTAGTGAAGCTATCTTAGTGATTAATCCGTAATCCTATGGTAAGTCATCTAGCCTACCATTGTTTCACTCGCCCAATTGTCTTCATCTTACTGCTAATATACATATTATTACTATATCTAATAAAAAATACACCTGAAAATTCAATCTTGTTCATTTCGTTAAAGGTGTGTTTGATATTGATAATCTATTCTTATTCATTATGCCTACGTTTGCATACATCTGCCGATGTTTAACTAAAAAGTAATCTCCCTTGAATTCCTAGAACTCTCCTACGTACAAACGTAAAAAAAAAATTCAAAGTGACGAAATGACCGCGACTGCGATTGTTGGCAGATCGTAATTATTACAGCACGTAATATTAGGGTGGGGAAAATGTCGATGGGGGGGAATGTCGCCTGGGGAAAATGTCGTGGGGGAAAATGTCGGTGGCAAAAATGTCGCGGGGAAAATGTCGCTGGGGGATAATGTCGGTACCCCGATTGGTACATGTGTGGATGTTATTTAATGAGTTATATTGTCTTATATGTATCTATGCGTTCTTAACCCTATATGGTAAATGTTTTACGTAATAAAGTATTCTATTCTATTCTATTCATCCGAATTCAATGAAACTGTAAACAAGATCGGCTCGTTTTCTAGATTTATATAGTTTTTCTTTCCCATCCATATGATTTAAAAAAATAATTCGGCATTTCTGTGAAACCGTGAATATTTAACATTTAAAATAACACTGTGAGTATGACAGTATCTTGTTTTATAGCCAGCAGTTGTTAGAAAAGGGATAATTGAGTAGAAGAATGGATAATTTCCTGAACTTGTTGGCGATTGTGATGTTTGAAGATTTCTTGTCTGGATGTACTTTTAGTGGATTCATTTTCTCATAGAACAAATAAGTATGGAAATTATATAAATGTGGATACATCTCCTATATAGGATGTGTATCTACATTGTGGATACATCTCATATAGGATGTGTATTCATATTTTACAAAAATCAAAGTTTTATGCTCTAAAAAATGTGGATACACATCCTATATAGATATGTATCCACAAAACCCGCTATATTGTGGTTACGCCGTATTTGTTTATTTTGCACTTTTCGGTGCTTTTCAGTCGACATTTTCTCTTGTTATTATGATACCTTCAACCAAAATCATATTAGGAATATTTCAGACTTATTTGTTGTTCAAAATAGCTAAAAGTGGTTTTGGTTAAAGGTGTCTTATTTTTGTAACAACAGAAAATCTGCACCGAAAAGTGCATCAAAATAGGAAAATAAGCCAATGTACCAACTTTGGTGCGCCATAAATCCGTTTCCGTGCATCTGCAGACCTTCATTATTTTGTGTCTTATAATTCGCATGTAGGCTGTACAAAATCGTCCATTTCATATCCTTTTGATAAAAGTGAAAATTTGACCCTACAAGCCGAACAGCCTGAGGACGATTTTCTATGTAAAGCGAAGACCACATTTCGTCCCTTAAATGATCGCCAATATGGGACTAATAAACCCCTCTGATGCAAGTAAACCCGATATCAATACTTTAAGTACTTTGATTATAGAGATATAGGTCAAAATATGACGTACCGGTAGGGCTATCTGTAGTTTCATTCAAATCCAGTGTAGGTGGATATATATCCTTCAATGCGTCATTTATATAGCGATTATCCACAGCGAGAAGATCGTATATATAGCGTTTGGTGAATGAGAAGGAACGGGCTCTGAATTGATCGGTTTTTAAAAAGCGCCTGCATATAGTCATATTCATAAGAGAACAGATGTAGGTCAGCCAATGAGTGCACAATGAGTACCCATTGGAATACCTATATGCTGTTGATATATTGTGTTGCCAAATTTCACATAGATATTTTTAATGAGAAATTCAAGTAACTATATAAACAAAGAAACATCCCATGAATGATATCCCCTGCATGTAGTAGAGCTAAAGAATGCTTTATGGCTACTGACATTAACATATCTGCGATCAGTTTTCTTGAACACAGATACTATTAATGAACTTAGACGGTCAATAAGGTCCTGATGAGGGATTGTAGTATAGAGAGTCGAGAAAACCCATGTGAATACATGTCTGTACGGTATGTGACCTTTAGCATCAAGTTCTGGGGTAAGACATTTTGAGCTTTCCAATATCAACATACATTCAACGCCAGAGTTTTTAAAGATAGTGCTTTTACCTCCCCAAGGGCCCTCGTCAACCGGGTTGAAAGAGGCTTGGTGGTGCAGCTTCTAGAACCAGCTATGAATCTAGCTTTGTTTGGTGATTTATGCATTTTGGAAGTCCAGTATACTTTTGGTATGTCGTTATGATTGGTTGGAAGAAAAATACCTCTTTCCTTGAGACACGTTTTGTGATTGTTAAAACTCTTCCGGGGTAAATGCAGTTTGGGGGAAAGTAAACATATTTTATGATGATATGTTTACACTCAATTCCTTAACCAGCACCTGGTAATAGTAATATTTACATATGAATATTATATTATTTGGAGCTTTGTCTGCTGGGACTAGGACGAATTCACTCTGGAGATTTGCTAGAAGTTCTTGTGAGTTGAGGTTTCTCAGTACTTGTTTTGCTTGGGGAAGGGTACTTCTGTCAATATGGCGAATTGTTTCAACGACCTTGCTCTTGGTGAGGTCCAGCCAATCAGCGAGTACTGTAGGTTCAACTTTTTCTCGCTTAGACCAATCAATAACGCACTGTTGTAATGCAGACAGGACTACCTTATGGTCGGCGTTCAGATTTATCCGTCTAGGCTCTCAATATTAAGGTCCCTTCATAAGGAGTGTTCTTAGGTCCTTATCACTCACTATATCAAGGTTACCAGTCACAATATGTTTACATGGTGTATAGATAAATGATCGACGATCCACAATCATATAGCCTCCCGACTTGTATTGTATAAGCTCCAGTAAAACTCGTTGGCAGCATTAGAGTAATTGAATATTTTGGTGGCTATAGATTTAGTATACTTGTATGAAATTAATGCAAGGTGGTTCTGTGAACTTAAAATAGTTTGGTGCAGCGTTGTGTACCGCTGGATGATTCAGGATTCGAGGTAAATTAATAATGTCTTGTCCTTTATCTAAGTAGTTGGGTTTCAAGAAAAGCCGATCTTGGGATGTTTTGATTATGTCCACTGGACGATACAACCGAAAATACGCTATATCTTGAAATACTTTAGCGATTTTGGGTGGTATTATATTTCCTGAGGACGCAGATCGTTGTATATCTCGGGCTATAAGATTTAAAGCTCTGAATGGTGACGCATACAGAGCTGTACGTAAACTATGTATACTATTGGGTGTGTTAGTTAAACCCAGTAAGTAATTTAAAGTGATATGATCGTGAAGCAACGCACTATTAAACTTTCTCCAGCCATGACTGCGATGTCTCCGTTGGTGGTTGGTGGGTGTTAAATAGCTGGGTAATATTGAATATATTTGAACGACGGTTTGTAACATTGCCGAACCCACTGACATTATCATTTAAACCATACGGTAACACTGACCCCAGTTCTAGCATCCAGAATTGTTCCCGCTCTCGGATTTTTCTCTCAAATCCAAAGGAGGAATCCTTGGTAGATGGATAGACGACGTCTATGATCCGAATACTAAAGTTATCCCAGCCATGGTTGGGTTCAGACAAATGTTTATCTATTAGCAATGGTGGGCTGTTCAAATCGCCTTTTGTCCGTGGTCCGTCGCCCGTCAGTCAGTCAGTCAGTCAGTCCGTCCGTCCATCGTCCGTCCGTAAACAATTCTTGTTATCGCGATTTCTCTGGAACTACTGCATGGATCTTTCTCAAATTTGGTACACAGGTTCCCCTTGGGGTCTAGTTGTGCAAGATACCTTTTCCGGTCCGATTCGAAAATCCAATATGGCCACAAGGCGGCCATATTGGATTTCCCCATGAAACCTTGTTATCGAGATTTCTCAGGAACTACGGCATGGATTTTCTCAAATTTGGTACACAGGTTCTCCTTGGGGTGTAGTTGTGCAAGATACCTTTTCTGGTGCGATTCGAAAATCCAATATGGCCACAAGGCGGCCATCTTGGATTTTCCCATGAAACCTTGTTATCGTGATTTCTCAGGAACTACTGGGTGGATCTTTCTAAAATTTGGTACACAGGGTCCTTTTGGGGTGTAGTTGTGCAAGATACCTTTTCTGGTCCGATCCGAAAATCCAATATGGCCACCAGGCAGCCATCTTAGATTTCCCCATGAAACCTTGTTATCGTGATTTCTCAGGAAGTACTGCATGGATCTTTCTCAAATTTGGTACACACGTTCCCCTTGCGATCTAGTTGTGCAAGATACCTTTTTCGGTCCGATTCGAAAATCCCATATGGCCACCAGGCAGCCATATTAGATTTCCCTATGAAACTTTGTTATCGTGATTTCTCAGGAAGCACTGCATGAATGTTTCTCAAGTTTGGTACACAGGTTGCCCTTGTCGTTCAGTTGTGCAAGATACCTTTTTTGGCCCGATTCGAAAATCCACTGTGCGGCCATTTTGAATTTCCCTATGAAATTTTGTTATCGTGAATTCTCATGAACTACTGCATGGATCTTGTCAAATTTTGGTACACAGGTGGTCTACTTGTGTAAGGTACTTTCGGCCCGACTCCAAAATCCAATATGGCCACCAGGCGGCCATCTTAGATTTCCCCATGAAACTTTGTTAGCGTGATTTCTCAGGAAGTACTGCATGGATCTTTCTCAAATTCGGTACACAGGTTGCCCTTGTGGTTCAGTTGTGCAAGATACAATTTTTGGCCCGATTCGGAAATCCAATATGGCCACCAGGCGGCCATTTTGAATTTCCCCATGAAATTTTGTTATCGTGAATTCTCAGGAACTACTGCATGGATCTTTGTCAAATTTGGTTCACAGGTTTCCCTTGTGGTCTACTTGTGCAAGATACCTTTTCTGGTCCGACTTGAAAATCCAATATGGCCACCAGGTAGCCATCTTGGGTTTCTCCATGAAACTTGATCATGATTTCTCAGGAAGTACTGCGTGGATCTTTCTCAAATTTGGTACTCAGGTTTCCCTTGGGGTCTAATTGTGCAAGATACCTTTTTCGGTCCAATTCGAAATGTATTATGCCCACCAGGCAGCCATTTTGGATTTCCCAGGAAACTTTGTTATCGTGATTTCTCAGGAAGTACTCCATGGATCTTTCTCAAATTTGTTACACAGGCTCCCCTTGCGTTCCAGTTGCCTTTTTGGGTCCGATTCGAAAATCCAATATGGCCGCCAGGTGGCCAGCTTGAATTTCCCCTTGAAACATTGTTATTGTGTATTCTCAGGAAATACTTCATGGATCTTTCTGAAATTTGGTACACAGGTCCCACATGGGGCCTAGTTCTGCAAGATATCTTTTTTGGTCCGATTTGAAAATCCAAGTTACGCTTCAAATTAATATGGTATTCCCGAGTTGTGACGTTGCATCACAAGAGTAGGCAGATCAAACGATGGGGCATATTCTATATATTGACCATAGAGAATATCCATACCTTCACCTTCTATATCAAGGAGTTCAAATGATTCCGAATTAAAATGTATTTCTTCAAATTTTAAATCATTGTAAGTGAACTGCCCCACCGTTTCGTTTGCCGACAGGTCGGCTACACGAAGGGACGTCACTCTTGTGACATGTCACAACTCGACAACTGTAGACTACTGCGTGCTTCGATTCAAGAGAGATAATCAGGATTCAAACACTTTCAAAGTTTCAACATTACTGCACAGAACGGCATTAAGTTTTGTACCATCTTACTATTTTCAAGCATGGTATCTTAAAAGAGATAACTCAAACTAGCCCAGCAAACAGAACAGAATTAGCATTCGTTCCTAATTATAAAATCTTAAGTATGTTTCATAGCTTATGCGAAAGTGTCAAAGAGATTTGTCTTCGCTTCCAGTACCCAATGATGACAAGTGCGAAAAAAAATACTACAAAACGAAGATGAAGTATCCTCTGGACATTCACTTTCAGACTAACTTTGCTCATTTCACTTGTACTATAACAACCGACATCAAGTACAGTTTCTAGAAATCTTGAAACTCCTGAAACTTAGAAAGATAATATCTTGGTGTTTTCCAGTGTCCCATTTTCGATCGTTTTCGCTCAAATTCGAAATTCTGCAAACAAAATTACAAATCGTTCGTTTTTTGTTAGTAACAATGAACAAAAAGATCCTCTTGGCATTAGCTTACAATTATCGGACAATGGTGGGCGCCAAGATCCTTCAGGATTTCTCGTCCTAACACATTTTCCATTATCATTCACCCTAAGATGGAGTATTTGGGTGGTCTTGCCAACATACTGTTAACAAGACCACCCAAAGACCACCACCACTCTTATATTTGAATTAAATATTTTTAGCTCACCATCACCAGATGGTGGGCTGTTCAAATCACTTTCGTCAGTCCGACGTCCGTCGTCAGTCCGTCTTCAAACAATTCTTGTTATCGCGATTTCTCAGGAACTACTTCATTTATTTTTCTCAAATTTGGTACACAGGTTTCCCTTGGGATCTAGTTGTGCAAGATACCTTTTCTGGTCCGATTCGAAAATCCAATATGGCCACAAGGCGGCCATTTTGGATTTCCCCATGAAACATTGTTATTGCGATTTGTCAGGAAGTACTACATGGATCTTTCTCAAAGTTGGTACACAGGTTCCCCTTGTGGTCCAGTTGTGCAAGATACCTTTTTTGGTCCGATTCGAATATCCAATATGGCCGCCAGGTGGCCAGCTTGAATTTCCCCTTGAAACATTGTTATTGTGAATTCTCAGGAACTACTTCATGGATCTTTTTGTAATTTGGTACACAGGTCTCACATGGGCCCTAGTTGTGCAAGATACCTTTTTTGGGCCGGTCCCATTCAAAAATCCAAGTTACGCTTCAAATTAATACGGTATTCCCGAGTTGTGACGTTGCATCACAAGAGTTGGTGAATCAAACGGTGGGGCATATTCTATGTTGATGCTGGGTCGACATCGGGCATTACAGACTAGTCTTTTGTGTTAAATGCCGTCATTTACATCTGACGACGATACAGCTCACCAATCTCCAATGTACGAGTTGTCACAGCGAAACAGCTCACCAATTACCAGTATACGAGTTGTCAGAGCATTTCCATCATAGCTCTCTAGATTTGTATCTAATACCGCTTATGCCGGTGCTAGGGGCCGTGTGGTCATATCATCCAAGTTGCCACATGAACAGGTACAATAAAAGCGTACCTGAGATACAACACATATCACGAATCGTTAGATTCTTGGTATGTGCTTTAGAATAGGTTAACCAGAAGACTATTCTGTGAAGTCATGTGACGCAGTCAGTATGTCGGCACCTCTTCCCACTTCCCTTATATGTGTTGTAATTGACTATAGAGAATATGCATACCTTCGCCTTTTACCTCAAGGAGTTCAAATAATTCCGAAATAAATGTATTTCTTCAAATTTTAAATCAGTTTACTTTAGTCCATGCTGTTGCAAGTGAACTGCCTCACCGTGTGAAACAACTTCACAACTCGACAACTGTAGACTACTGCGTGTTTCGATTCAAGGGAGATAATCAGGATTCAGACACTTTCGAAGTTTCAACATTACTGCATCGACCGGATCCCTTCAGTATTCAGTTTTGTACCATCTTACTATTTTCGAGCACGGTATCTGAAAAGAGATATCTCAAAATAGCCCAGTAAAGAGAACAGAATTAGCATTCGTTCCTAATTTTAAAATATGCGAAAGTGTCAAAGAGATTTGTCTTCGCTTCCAGTATCCAATGATAGCATGTGCAAAAAACAAATACTACAAAACGAAGACGAAGGATCCTCGAGACATTAATTTTGGGACTAACTTTGCTCATTTCACTTGTACTAAAATAACCGACATCAAGTACAGTTTCTAGAAATATTGAAACTCCTGAAACTTAGAAAGATATGTTGGTGTTTTCCAGTGTTCCTTTTTTGATCTTTTTCGCTCAAATTCAAAATTTTGCAAACAAAATTACAAATCAATCGTTTGTTCTTAGTAATAATGGACAAGAAAATCCTCTCGTCATTAGCTTACAATTATCGGGCAATGGTGGGCGCCAAGATTCTTCAGGATCTCTCGTAATTGTCGTATTCTCTTCTGCACACGCAGTAAATCCACATCTTTTAACTATCCTCTGTCTTCACACAAATTCATCTATTTACTTCTCAATGTAGTCAAGTTATTTATTATACTCGTCCAATGCATCCAACATCCTAAGCTACATTTCAACATACGTTAATCTTTTACAAGCCACTGCTGAAGCATCTTCTGCATTGAACCTAATATTCCAGGCTTTTACATATCTATTTTCCATTCATTGTGTACCAATATACAGTGACTGGAACTGTCTTGCTGAGGGGTTGTTGCACCTAAAAATGCACCTTTTAGGTGCTACCTCATGTTTGTTCTTGTGATGCTTTAGATACGCAGTCAGTCTATTCTTTGAAAGGACACTGGCATTGACATCTGACAATATTGATTTAGCATGCATGTATTGGTAGCTAATACGACAATATTTCTTTCAGACATTATCGAATGCGAGTCAATGAACGGAGGATGTTCACAGATCTGTCAGAACTATCCTGGATATTATAACTGCTCCTGCTTCCAAGGATACAACCTGGCCGATAATGGTATTGCTTGTCAAGGTATGATAAACGCTGACTGCCATAGGTAATAGTTTAGCTTATTTTAATTCATTCTAATACAGGTTCAAGGCAGCCAATTAGAGAGTAAACAAGACAATTTGAATATTCGCACAATTTAAATCTGGCTGCTATTTTTATTTTTAATCATTGAATAGTTATCTTGTAGCAAATCAGTTGATCTGATATGATTCCAACCCATCTATGACACCAATTGTCTGATCATTCAGGACAGGCGTAACAGGCCTAAACCGTTGGGTTGTTCTCGAAGTGAACCTCGTTCGTCAGTAAACTTGATTGCTAGTTCCAAAAAATTCGATTAAGGTCCATTTTCGAAATCGCATACTATCAGTCAAGCAGCCCATAAATCCGTATCTTGGGATTTAAAATCTTTCATTTTCCTTGCGTTAGGTTTCCATAAATCGATGCAAAAGCGATGGCTGTTATCTGAAATTCAAAAGAATTGTATACTAATTGAAAGTAGTGCGTTCGTGGAACATCAACAAAATGTCATATGAGACGCTTAGTTTTGACAATATAATGCATGCATGCCTTTAAATGTTCTGCCATTTGTCGTTATTCCACATTACAAAGTTTTCTCGTCGGTACACACAATTGAATGGCATAACGGTGGTTTCATAAAATCAAACAAAAAAATAGGAATCGCCTCGAAAATTCATTTCACTAAGAGTGTTCATCAGTCATCAAGATTTAACGACAGATATATACCTTCTTGTCGTATGAATTGTCCTTCGTTGAAGTATATTTTGTTTATCATATTTATATTGACGGATGTGTGGTACCAACGCTTTCGCAATTTAGGACGTTGGGTGCAATTGAAACACCTCTACCTGGAGAAGGCCGGACTGCCTTATCAGTTTTCTTTGGTTTTCAGACATAGACGAGTGTACCTTGCTAGACACAGGCTGTTCAGACGGCTGTATCAATGTCCCGGGGGCCTATATTTGCAGCTGTTCCACAGGTTACCGACTGAAAAACGATGGTGTGTCTTGTGAAGGTAATGGTTACTTAGCCATTCAAATTATGGACGTGTAGACACGGATAATGTGCTCACAATATTGCTTCTGTTATTGAGACAGGACTGCGAGAAGGCCGTTCCTTCATTCTAATTTCAAATAGCATTTCAACACCACTGCTTTGATCCGAAGATTCACTGCAGTTTATATATGTATATATAAGAAATAAAACTGCACAAAATGTAGAGTTTTGAGCTAAACTGTATATATTGTACTGCTAAACCGGTTTCGTCCATTTTATGGACTTTTCAATAGCAATAATATATTTATTCATATGTGAGGCTATATATACATATAGTTGCCTTGCCGTTGAACATGTTAAAACGCATTTTTATATACAAATTAGACATTGGAGACATACATATTTAAAATCTAATGGAGTAGACAAAGTTTGTTATAATCCGACAGCTATAGAACAAAACTGAACAATTAGCTGCATTACCATGAAGTTGAACATTGGATGACATGTCCGTTGAGTTAGTTTTGCCTGACAAATCCAGACTTGATAAATACATGGTCAGTTTTTACGGACACCTGTGTGACATCTCTCTTTTCAGTCGATACATGCGTAAAAGAAATAATTAATTGTTCAATTCCACAGTTCATATATCAATAAAGGTATTATTAACAGTTTAAATCACATTTGAACTTCTGAATGAAGTACTGTTCCTTTGTCTGTCGCCTGACTGTATCATCGGATTTCATTTTATAAAACGGAAAAATACTAAATTTCGTTTCAAGATCACTAGCACATTCTGCAATATGTTTGCTAACCGTAAGATGTCTTAATGAAGGTGTGTTGATCTGTTGTCGATGGACTCTTACTCTATTTCTGAGTACACCTCCCGTTTCGCCAATGCATGTTTTGTCACATGCAATAACATACAGTAAATTTGTGAATTGCAGCTCATACTGCTATTAACCTGAAAATTTGTATTCGTATGACGAAACAGAACAGTAGACTCAACAATAATGTATGTACAGCATTTAGATATGGAGAACGTTTGATTATTTGTTGTGAATTGGGCAGAAGTCAGAAGTTTTTTAAGATTGGGTGCCGGTCGTTTTCCGTGTATAATTTGAACCCCATTAAAAGCAGGTTAAGATTATCTTTAATAACATGGAAAAAATTGACATTATTGGGATTGAAAGTTTTGATAAAAGTGATTAAATTTTGATTTGGGCAGTCATCTGCATATGGCGTATACATATCTCGCTTAGTAGCATTTGCTAGATCCTGTGTTAAATGTGATGATTTTAATCAACGCATCAAAACATTGCTGCAGAAACTTATAAAACAGGGCTATTCCACCAAGCGCCTCCACTCAAAGTTTCTCAGATTTGGCGATACATATCGCATGCTGATAGCAAAATACGAACGTAGCGTGCAAGATCTATGGCGCTACGTTTCGTAACTTGTGTCTAATTCCGCTTAACTCGGGGCTAGGGGCCGTATGAACCCATGTACTTCAAGATCCTCATGGTACTCATATGAACAGTCACAATCAAAGCGTGACTGAGATACATCTTTTTTTAGATGACGACTCTATAACGAATATTATGGATTAAGAATACTGATCAGCGATACGGATTTGATATTTTTGGAACATCATGATGTCTTGCCGGCATCATTGAAAACTGTTGACCGCTTCTCTCTTGCAGGAAACAAGCCTATGTGTATGTATACTATGATTGTCTTTTTGAATTTGGTGCTAATACTGTTATGTGGAACATGGAATAGGTCTTTGGATTATGGACGCGGATATTCTCTAATGGACGACGGTTGGATTATGAATGACGAACTAGACGCTTGTAATCTACTGTAGATTTTCTGCAGTCCTGTATATCAAGAGACAGTGCTTTGTCAATGCCTTTGTTTACAACACCCGCTGGGTAATTTCTCGCTCTCAAGAACAGTTTGAGTTCATTCAGGCGTTCAATGCGTAGGTCACACTCATTGACAATAGTGCAAATTCTCCTCGCAAGTGTGAAAGGTATCTGGTTCTTTGTTTGACGACGATGGCATGAGGTATAAGACAAATACTGTTTTGTGTCTGTCCCTTTGTAGAAGATGTCGGTTATGATTTTCTTGTCTTCTCTTTTTAAGAAAACATCAAGGAATGAGATTTGATCAGCACTACTTCCTCTAGTGAATTTAATATTTGGATCCATCTGATTCAAAAGGTCATGAAATATATTCAAGTCACCAAAGCGGTTATTCCAGATGATGAAACAGTCATCCAAAAATCGTTTGAAAGATGATTCATTTTTTTCTTTTACGTCAGTGTCGAAATGATTTTCCACTTGATTTGATCATTTCTTTTCTAAGTATCCTAATACCAAAGTTGCGTATTTGGGTGCAAACTTTGTGCCCATTGCTGTATCTTGGAGCTGGCGGTAATGTTTGTCACCAAATTCAAATGTGTTACTTTCCAATATCAGTTTGATTGCAGATAAAATGAATTTTTCGTGAAACGGTCATTTTGGTTTGGATAATGGTCTAACCAATAGCTGATAGCTTCCAAACCTAAATCATGGGAAATATTTCCGTACAAGTTGGTCACATCAAATATGCAGAACAGTTCATCCTCTGAAGTTTCGGTTGGTATTTTGTTCAAACAATCGATATCATCTCTAATATATGATGGAACAAACTGAACGTAAGGTATGAGCAGTATATCAATAATCTCACTCAATCCGCTGGTAGGGAAGACTGGACCAGCAATAATCGGTCCGAATGTAAGATCCTCTGGTCTTAGTTCTGTTACATATTCCGAATTTTGCTCCTTAACAGCATTGATAACCATATCTGATTTATGTATTTTTGGTAAGCCATACAGCTGACTAGTTTTTGACTCAAATTTTGTCAAAAATCTCTTCTCTTGGGCAGTTAAATCATCGCAACGATCAATTTTTTTACGCCCGCCAAAAGGCGGACGTATTATGTGATGGCGGTTTCCGTTCGTCTGTCCGTCCCCCGTGTCCGGTCCATATCTGGGACAGTTTTCTATCTACAGTTCTAATTTTTGGTGAGTGGATACCCAACGGGGAGACGATGTGTCGCGTACCAAAATGAAGGTCAAGGTCAGAGGTCAAAGGTCACTGGCCTAAAACACAGGAAATCACTGAAGTGTTCGTGTCCGGTCTATATCTGTGAACGTTTTCTATCCACAGTTGCAATTTGTTGTGAGTGGATACGCTATATGAAGACGATGTGTCGCGTACCAAAATTGAGGTCGCGGTCAGAGGTCAAAGTTCACTTGCCTAAAATCAGAAAATCATTGATCATTTTCTCTCTAATCTCTAATCTAATTTTTGGTGAGTGGATGCCCTAAAATCACAAAATCATTGATCATTTTCTCTTTACAAATCTAATTGTTGGTGAGTGGATGCCCTAGGGTGAATGATGTGTTGCATACCAAATGTAGGTCGAGGTCAGAGGTCAAAGGTCAGAGTGACCGAAAAATCAGGAAATCATTAAAAATTCTAATTTCTTGTGAGTGGATTCCATAGGGGGAAATGAAGTGTCGCATACCAAAATATAGGTCAAGGTCAAAGGTCACTGTGACCCAAAAATCAGGAAATTATTAAAAATAACACTTCTTTGTGTCTGTAGATACATTAGGTGGACACAATGTGTCACATATCAAAATGTAGGTCAAGGTCAAAGGTCAAGGTCACCGTGACCCCAAAATTATGAAATTGTTAAAAATCATGATTTTTTGAGTCCATTGAGAAATTACGGGTAGCCGTTTTGTCAAGTACCAAATTGTAGGTCAAGGTCACTGTAACCCCCAAAATCCTGAAATTCATAAAAATCATGATTTTGTTATGCCCACTGATACATTGACGGAAGACGATGTGTCATGTACCAAAATTTAGGTCAAGGTCAAAGGTCGAGGCCACTGTGACTCCAAAATCTGGAAGTCACATTTTCATACGCCTGTCGAAAACGAGGTCATGTAATGCAATGTTTCTTTCTGTCCATTCATCGATTAGCATTTGTTGTCCATGCGATATCTCTAATTTCAAGGTATGGAATGGTATCAAATACCTTACTCGCATGGCGAAGAGGAGCCGTAGATCAATTTGTCAAAGGTCAAGGTCACAGTCCCCTAAAACTGAATCTAGTTTAGCTGACTATATGTGTTAGGTTGGAATATTCAGAGTTCTCACCCCTACATGTATATGGCATTTGTCCTGTGGAGTTGTCTCCCGTGTTTGAAACAGCTACATTTAGTTAAACTGTTGTGAAATAAAAACCATAGGGGTCCTTTATGAACTTCATACCTGTTTATCAACTCAAGAACAAAGGTTTACTTCATCACTTTCTTCTTCCTTCATGAAAAATTCTCTGGTCTGAAAGAAATCCATTTGCATGAAAACTACTATTTTCTTGTGTTTGACTATTGTCGATTTCAGTGTTGGATATGTGAGTTCTCGGTTCTTGCTCCAAGGTCAACTAGTTTCCAAGAGTTAAGCCCATTTTAGTTTATCATTCAATATTTGATATGATATATGTTACATTCTCAGAGGCACAAAATTGTAGACCTTTCTCTGGATTGCTAGCTACCAATTGAAATCAAGGCTATTAAACATGAGTAGTGTGACTAACGTCACCGGACCTACAAAGTAGGGTGAGAAAGATGACTTGGGGGGCCAAGCGTAATGTTATAGGTCACGAAACCGGTTATGACAATATAATATCCAGTTTTATACTTATATATCTACCCACGTGTAGTGTCTTTATTTGCTATATATATATATATATCAAACGTAAACGTGAAGATAAATTGTTTGAAAATAGAGAAATAGCCGACACGCTCACATTTCTCTAATGTGCATTTCTCTTGTTTCTTCGGCTTCTTCAGAGAGCATACTCACGATATGCCAGATCGTATGGCAGTTTTATATGGTACAGTGTTGTATAATATTGCCCTTGGTGATCGTATCCAATATACGTCATAAAAGTTACAATTTTTTCTATAAACAGAGAATATTCAAGTATTGCAATAATAGTACAGCCCTATGAAAAGGAAACACAATAACTTAATGGGGAGGATTAGAGCATACAATCTTAATCCGTAATGCTTGGAAAAGTAGTACAATAATACATCTGGTAAATGCAAGTACAAATCAATGAAATCAATCTATACAATTGTAAGTGGGATTAAGCCCCCCCCCCCCTCAGTTAGGACTGTCTAATGATATATGCAAGATGATTTGTGCTTGATTTCACCTCACACATTCCAAGTATTGGAGAAAACATAGTAAGTGTCCTATTCTTTCATATAGATAGACATATTATTCATGTACTATTCAAACGGCTTTTAAATTTACTTCTATACATAGCTTCTTGGACATCTAGCAATCTTGAAATTGATTTACTTGCCGTAATCTGATAAAAAGGAAATAGAGTGAAATGTCCTTTACCACAGCTGTGTATATGTTTACTAATGTGCATATGTCTTAACGAAGACGTCAAAATGTGTTGCTTATGCCCCGTAGATATAAAGTATGTCCGATATAATCGGCAGAACAGCCGCCACACCTCAACGTTTTTAGGAACGCATTTCATATCTTGTTTCACAGTAAATACCTTGTCCGAATTTTCAAATGGGATAGAAGGCCCTTCTATTAGATGTTCGCACGTGCCACATCGAGAGTCGCCGCATTTTTTCACTACGGGCGGGTTAGAATGTTCCCTGAATTTCGCTCTAGTTAACATTTTTTTATACTAGGTGCTTGTCGGAAACTGTCTGGATAAGACGAGCATCATTGAAAACTGTTGACCGCTTCTCTCTTGCAGGAAACAAGCCTATGTTTATGTATACTATGATTGTCTTTTTGAATTTGGTGCTAATACTGTTATGTGGAAAATGGAATAGATCTTTGGATTATGGACGCGGATATTCTCTAATGGACGACGGCTGGATTATGAATGACGGACTAGACGCTTGTAATTCTGAAGTACATCATTCATTTTGAACTTTGAAGGAAGACATTTAAATTCTTATTAATGGTTGAAAAAACCGATGGGTTATGTGTTGTAACGAATGTTATGGTGTTTTCAGGGCGTTTCGTTTGGGGAGTTCTCAAAAAGGCAATTTCATGTGATCTCGCCTTTTCGTTGCCTGTCCTAATGACTTGTTTGGGAAATCCTCTTTGTGTGAAGTCTGTTTCAAGTTCTTTTAGTCGACTATCTCTCAGTTGTGGTTGTGTGACAGTGGTGCAAACCCTCCTAGCTAGATTGTAAGGGATGTGTATTTTGATGTGTCTAGGATGGTTCTAGTGAAGTGCAAGTACTGTTTTGTATCAGTTGGTTTGTGAAAGATGTCGGCAATAAGTTTGTTGCCTTCTTTTCTCAAAAGGATGTCTAGGAAGGGCAGACTCTTTGATCTAGTTTCTGCAGTGAATTGCATATTTGGATGGAGTGATTGAAGAAGGCTATGGATATTGTAAATGTCATCATTTGATTCTTTTCAGAGAAGAAAACAATCATCCAAATATCTTTTCCATTGCGTTTGGAAATGTAAGCCACATTCCTGGCCATACTTTTCATCTATTAGTCTGTATAATTTTGGTTCTACAAAAGCCAGGCAAAGAGTTGAGTGGGTGCTATTTTGGTTCCCATCGCCGTGCCCAGCACTTGCAGAAAAAACGTTCATGATCAAAATGAAAGTTATTGTTCAGTAATATATATATAGGTATAAAAATAGCGGTCTTCTGATGTGGAGAAGGTGAATAAGAAAATATAACAACAAATAGCCTTCTTGACTTTCTACATCATTCTATTCCGACTGCAGTTTGGAACTTTGTGTTCTTTTCATTCCTTGAAAAGGACACAAAGTTCGAAACTGCAGTCGGAATAGAATGACGTAGAAAGTCAAGAAGGATATTTGTTGTTATTTTTTCTTATATATATATATACCTCCTTCTTGATTTCTACATCATTATATTCATTATACATATATATTTCTGCAAACCTAAACCCGTGGACAACTAAATGTCTTTAGAACAGTAAAACGATCTTCGTTTCTTTATTTCTTTAGATATTGATGAATGTGGAGTGATAAACGGCGGATGTTCGGGAAGCTGTGTCAATTCTCTTGGATCCTTTCATTGTGCTTGTGAACCCGGCTTTGTGCCAAGCACCGATAACCGGTTATGTGTTGGTGAGTTCTGTTGCTTTTTTTTCTTTGTCATTTTTAGGGGTCACGTCCAATTAATCGAGGCATTTTCTCCATGCCTTCGAGGTGGATCGAGAAATTTCTCGGCTGAAGCCGGAAGGGCAGAACCAGGACCCCTAGAGACCCATCCCGGTTTGCTCCCGGTTCTATCTCGATCGAAACGTCTCGTTTTCGAGATGGATACGAAATTGATCGGTAATCTCGAAGGGGGTCCCGGTTTGTATATGTCCGCGTTTTGTTGCACTTAAATTGGTCGTTTATTAGCTTCTCAGGCGATCAGATTGTTGTGCGGGTACCATATTGGGGGGGGGCGATCGTCGTATAAGCATATCGCAGCCTAAAATATAGAGTCCCGACAACTAATTATTTTTAAGATGTCTTTCATGTTATTAAATGTTTAATCGATATATCCATTATCTGATGTTTTCTAGAAAACGTTTCATTTATCTATGTAAATTAAGAATATAAAAATGAATGATTTTCTCACTCATTGATTGTATATCTGACTAATATCCGACGCGGAATAAATGACACATCAAAAGGATATAATCTGAATAATAATGATATGGAATCATGCGATGATTATTGTTCCATAATATTGATTTAAAACCAAACATGGATCGTTTCAACTGAAAAATAAAGTGTGACCGGTGTTCTAACCTCGGTGTGTAATGCGGTTTATAATTTTGTATTATTCATTGCAGATTCTATTTTACTGGAATTACTGTCTTGACATATAGCTCGAGTGAGGAGATTGTACAGTTATATCAACAAAGTTTATTTCTGATACAAGCTTGTCTGATAGAGGTTAATAATGACAATAATTACAACCGGAACTAGAGGTGTTGATAATTCACACCACAGTCGGCCGTTGATTGATAAGATATTTACGTTCTATTATTTATTGCCTGTTTCACGTGTCTAGTAAATTAAATAAATAATGAAAGTGATTAGCGCCCAATTCAGAGTGCAATCAGGCTTCAAATCAACGTTCATGTACATTTTACTACAACAATACCACGTGCTGTCAGTGTAAAAAACTTATGTGGAATGCTCAAACACATCGATCGCGCGTTTGTTTATGTTAGCCGCTCCTGTGGTTTTAAAGCTGCTGTATTTCTGAAAACCGGGGAAACCATTGAACAAACGAGGCACAATAATTCTAAAAGTCACCATCCTATCAAATAAGTAATATCAACGAAAATCTCCCGTTCTGATATACTTTCTGGAAAAATCATATGGAATTTTATTCCAGACTTATAGAATTTATTTCAATTCGCAATTCCTGGACATATCATAAAGTGATTCGAATTCTAAAACAGGTTCGTAATAATTTACACTGAATAATAATGAGCCAAATTATGTAATTCAATTGGTGATACAATTTCCATACATAAGAACTGCGCTGTCAGAGCAAGTATGCGACTACAGATCTCTAGACGGAATAACAAAATAATGTTTAAAGAATCATGTTTACTGTACTTCATTATCCATGGCTTAATGCATATGTACTCGTCGAGATTATCTCGCTGTCACAGATAAGTACATATAGAGCGAGCATACGCCTTCCGAATGGTTCAAACCTTCATTTGAAGGCATCTCGATTCCATTCTCGAAGCAAGTCGATTTATTTCGAGGTGGATCGAGATGGACTTTTATTTCGAGAGGAAACCGGGAGCAAACCGGGACAACAATCGATAGAGATAAACCCTTCGAGACGAGATATTTATCGGTTTTACTCGTTTATCGAGAAAGCGTCTCGATTGATTGCACGTGACCCCTTATATCTTCATTACAATTGTTCAGATCAGCGTAAGATAAGCGACTTACTAGTCTCCACTAACATACCACATGTATTAAGCATCGCGTTTGTCGATTTTTGTTTTCTTCATCTTCATCCTTTTTCTTCGCCCACCAAGTTTTGAGTCCGTTCGATAGTTTTTGAAGCCTTCTGTCGACACTCAAATTTGTTGTGCATATTGCTCGGTGCAGTGTGCGTCATAGAGCTTGCGACAACGCCAGCATATCTTGTACTGTCTGTTTTGATACGGAACCATTATTCCGTGTTACGTTATGAATGATTTGCGATTGGAGCTGCTTAAAGGAGTGCATTTGATTAACTTTTCTGACCAAAATGACCAGATTACACGCAATGGTTTCATTGCTTCCGACTGTCTTGACCTGTCGAAATTACCTTTCACGGGCTTGGAATCTTTGAAAACAATCTGGACAGCATTTTCGCAACAACATGCTATCGTCCACAAAAAAATCGTCATTTTCTTTTGGTCGACGGATCCAAATCTTGTGAAAATGCTGTAATAAACGACCAAAGGTTTATACGAGGTTAGTTTCAACAAGTTCTGGCCTTTTCAGCATCGTGAACACAAGAGCTATATTTTGTCGGATTCTCTCCAGATCTAGCCGTTACCTATAATGAGGCATGTGTGTCTTCAAATATCATTACGGCTGTATCAAATGCAGTTGCTGCATTGATAAGTAACCTCGCAAACTCTTTGCGCGTGTGTTATCGCATAGTTGTGTTGTAAATTTAAGACGGTTTTAAAATAATGTCATTTCGATTGGTCAAAATCGTAGGTCACCAGTTTCGAGAGGCGTGCGTGTAAAACCCTTATTCCCGCGCATTGTTGCGCGCCCAAAGTTATCTGCCCCTGATCCGGTGACGTCATGGATGATCTCATATCCGGGTCAAAGGTCGCATCCGGTGACGTCACTTCCGGGTCAAAGGTCATTTCCGCTCACGTGACGGTCCACTAAGACTTATCTGCCCCTAAAGAAGACCGTACCCTGTAGTTATTTCAATGTTACTCCCAATGGGGAACCCACTCATGGACATTTGCGGTATGGGGTGTGGCACCTTGTCTTCTCTATCTCACCATGTAGAACACGATGGAAGGGAACTCGCGGCCATTGGTTGACTTTCGCTGAAAAGTTATCTTGCGCATGCGTAGTGAATAGGCAGATCTGGTGTGGACTTCTTGAGGTAGAGGTGGGCCAATATTGGCCCGATTGGGTCGGGTGAGGTATCAAAGTGGAACACTCGTGAGAGACCATCCAACTGGCGTGGAAGTAAGGCTATGGCGCACATGCACAAACAGGGAATTGTGGGAAAAGGGCATTGGAATGGAGTTTTTGGGCTCGAGGTTGACCAATATTGGTTTGAATGGGTCGTGACGCCGTAAAGGTTGAAGTACTCGTGGGGGAGAGTCCGACTGGACTGGGGTGTAGTGACAGTATGGCTATAGAGCGCATGCGCAGGCAGTGAATGGTGGGAAAATCGCATTGGAATGGATGTTTTGGGGTCGAGGTGACCCAATATTTGGCGTACTGGGTCGGGAAGGTATCCATGTGAGGCGCTCTTCGAGACCGATCAAGTCATAGGTGGGTGCATGTAAAACTTTCCCCCGAAAAAATCCGGAAACACGGATTTAGCCCTAAAATATGGAAAACTCCTATCAAACAGGTCTAGATGGGCTATTATCGGTTCCCATCGGACCTCTGGCCTAGTGGATTTTTGGGAGCGGAAACGGGATCACGTAGCACGTGTTTGTTTACTTTTTTTATTTGTTCTACGTTTTATGTGTTTTGTAGTCAAATGGGGTGCTCAGTACAATAAAGTATCTCATCTTATCATGCGCACAATTAATTTTCGGCGGAACCAATCTCGCGTTCGTCTTTTTCCGTATTGGCGGAACTTTACGCAGCTGCTGAGTTCTGGGGTTAGATTGCTATTATTCAACTCTTCTGGTTAAAATTAACTTCAATTCACAATAAAATGCGACCGGATCGCTCGATTTTCAAACGCACTACTTGATCGCCATACGCTCCCCACGGGTGTTTTTTGTGCGTTATAAGTTCCGCCAATACGGAAATAGCCGAACGTGGAGCGAGAATTATTAATGAAATAAATTATCGTCTGTGCCTGCCAAACGCCACTTTATCATCTTCACTGGGTGAGCATGTCGAAGTAGACTGAACTGTGTCATGTTCAAGTACGACCCGTAACTCATTGCTGCGAATGCCGACAAAAACTCGAGAGAACGGTCTGGGAACATGACTACCTAGCTCCGTTTATTATGGGTAGTGAACAATGAAATACTGAATGCTTCCTTCTTAACAGCGATGCTTCCTCGATCGCATCTGCTCGAATCTCTCGTTGTCTCGTGTAAACCATAGCATTTACTTTTAAACAAGCCCAGTTATTTCTTATTCATTCCATAAGTCTTCTTCTACATAAAGAACGACCTAGCACTGTAGCTGCAAGTACTAAATATTGGTTCCTTCCACAGATCTAGATGAATGTACTGATAGAACCGCCGGCTGCAGTCACCTCTGTATCAACGAACTTGGATCATACCAATGCGTTTGTCCCTTCGGGTTCAGCTTGGGCCAAGACAAACAGTCTTGTATTGGTAAGAATTGTGTCATGTATTGCGTAGCCAGTTCAAATGTCATACAAATATTCTTTACATGCAGTTGTGCCGTGCACACGGATATGCGGCGCAGTCTGTGGCATTTCGGTGATGGTCATGTAAGACGGTCATGAAAGTGACGTGAATTGTGGGATTTCCAATGGTGGGAAAGGAGCAAGTGGTCGGCCATTGTTCTATTTGCTAACATGTGAAGTCACTTTGACAAGGCCGTTTGTCCTCTTACATGAACCACATCCCCAATTGGCGCTCCCTTTCTCGATTGTCACTAATTACTGCACCGAAGAGTCTATGGTAAAATACCGAGATACGATAACATTTTGCATGTGGCCAAATTTGTAGATTCAAAGATATATATGGAATTCAGCTAAGGGCTCGATTGAATTGTTCCATTAAATACAGTTAGCAGTAGGAAGAGGTTAAATTCTGTCGCATTGATGGTGAGGATGATGACTTCTTATGTATTACGTGGATAAAGGTCACGTCCCGGTCAAAGGTCACCAAGAGTTATCTTTCCCTAAAGAAGACCGTAAAGAAGACCGTAAATATCTCAATGTTGAACCTAATGGGCAGCTCACTCATGGACATTTACGGTATGGGGTGTAGCACCTTATTTTCTCTGTCTCGCGCTGTAGAACACGATGGGAGGGGTATCAGACCATGGGGTGACTTTTGCTGAAAACTTCTTACTGCGTGAGGTGGACGTGTTGGTGTCGCGGTGGACTATCCGTGGTCCGATTGGGTCGTGTGCGGTATCAAAGTGAAGCTCTCGTGGGGGAGCGTCCGACGAAAGCAGGACTATAGTGCGCATGCACAGGTATGGAAATGTGGAAAAGGGGAACTGGGGAGGACGTTTTGAGGTAGAAGTGGGCCAATAGTGGCCGTACTGGATCTGGGGTGGACGTTCCGGTGCAGTGGACAATGACCTGGCACCTTGGGCAACCCACTCATGGGCATTCGCGGTATGGGGTCTGGCACCTTGTTTTCTCTGTCTCGAGCTGTAGAACATGATGGGAGCGGTCTCGTGACCATGGGGTGAATTTTGTTGAAAAGTTTTCACTGCGCGAGGTGGATGTTTTGGTATCGCCGTGGACTATCCGTGGTCCGATTGGGTTGTGTGAGGTATCAAAGTGAAGCTCTCGTGGGGGAGCGTCTGACGAAAGCAGGACTACAGTGCGCATGCACAAGCATGAAAATGTGGGAAAGGGGAACTGTGAAGGACGTTTCGGGATCGAAATTGGCCAATAGTGGGCGTACTGGGTCGGGGATGGTATCCATGTGACACGCTCCTCCAGGCCGATCATGTCATGGGTGGGTGCATGTAAAATTTTCCCAGAAAAGAACCGGAAACACGGACTTTACCTCTAAACTATGGAAAACCCCTATCAGCCGGGTCTAGATCGGCTAATATCGGTCCCCAGCAGATCGTGGCCTGCTGAGAGATGAGAGATAGCTGGTCCATGTTTTTACAGAAATAAAGCGAAAAACGAACTTTATGTCCGTGATACTAAGGCTACGTCCGATAATCCACCGTATTCTCGGGTCTGAATGTTAGGTGCCGAGGGATGCTTTCCTGTGAAGTCATATGGTTGCTTTTTAGTCGCCGGACGTCGTTCGTTATTCCCACCTCTTGCATCGCTCCAATTTACACCTTGTGAGTCGTAGAAATGTTGTTGTTGTTGTTGTTGTTGAGATAGCATAGTCTCTCAATGTCGGTGAAGTAAAAATCAAGCGAAGTAATCCAGTTGCCCCTTAGTAGTAGGGAAAACAGAAACCCAGTATATTTGCCCTATGACCTTTGTGGAGAGTTTTTCAGTAACGTCTTAACGCCTCAACGCTCTAGCATACCAGTTTTTTTTTACCTTTGGTGAGAGATTGTACCAGTCTATCATATAATAATAACGCGTCGACAAGGTGTATGTATCAGTCCATTCACACCACGGAATAAAACATGTTGTGACTTGGTGGTTCCCGATGACGTCATCACTCTACGCCGGGCCTTGTTCGATCTGGCTACCCAGTAGAGTTACATTTGTGGGTGGTGGTGTTGATGGTGTGAGTGTGTTTGTGAGGTTGTGTGGTGGTAATGGTGTGTCTGTATGTGTCTGTGTGTGTGTGGTGATGTGTGGTGGTGGTGGCGGTGGTGGTGGTAGTAGTGATGGTGGTGGTGGTGATATTGGTGGTGAAGGTGTGGGGGAGGGTGGTGGGGGTGGTGATAGTGGTCGCCGTGGTGGCGGTTGTCGTAGTGATGCTGGTGGTGATGGCGTTGCTGGGTGCCCGTCTCAACACAGTGACGCCCTAACGTCCTAACGCGCGTCTCAATGCGTTAACGCCCTATCTTAACGCCTTAGCACATCATGGCGGTAAGACATCATGGGACTAGATATAGAAGACGTTAGGTAGTTAGAGCGTCACTGCGTTAAGGCGGGCGCTCAGCAACGCCATCACCACCCGCATCACTACGACCACCACCACCATGGCAGCCACCACTACCACCACCACTACCACCACAGCCACCACCACACATCACCACACACACATCATCACAACCACCACCACACGCCACCAACACCACACACACAGGTAACTCTACCAGATAGCCAGATCGAACAAGGCCAGGCGTAGATTGATGACGTCATCAAGGGATCACCAAGTTTCATCATGTTTTGTTCCGTGGTGTGAATGAATTGATATATACAACTTGTCGACGCATTAGCATAATATAATAGCATGATACAATTTCTCACAAAAGGTGAAAAAAACCTGCTATGCTAGGGGGTTAAGGTGTTAGGATAATGCGTTAAGGCGGTACGATAGGGCGTTATGGCGTTAAGATAGGACATTAAGACGTTACTATAAGGCGTTAAGGTGTTACAGTAAAACTGTATGACCTCACAGGTCATAGGACAAATCTACTGGATTTTGCTTTCTCTACTACTAAGGGGCAACTGGATTGCATCCCTTGATTATTATTTCCCCGACATTAAGAGACTACACTATCTGAACAACAACAACAACATTTCTACGACTCACCCCGTGTTATAGTCCGTTTCCGCTTTATTTCTATGAAACCCTGCATCCACCCATGACATGATCGGTCTTGAGGATCGCTTCTCATGGATACCCTACCGGATCCAATACGCCCACTATTAGCCCACCTCGACCCCGAAACGTCCTCCCCAGTTCCCTTTTCACACAGTTTCCTATCAGCGCATGCGCCCCATAATGCTACTTTCACTACACACCTATCCAGTCGGACGTTCCCCACGAGAGCTTCACTTTGATACCTCAGGCTGCCCAAACCGACCACAGTTAGTCCACCGCGACCCCAGGCCTGCCTATGCACGACACATGCGCAGTGAGAACTTTTCCGCGAAATCCATGACATTGCTACGAGACCCCTACCATCGTGTTCTACAGCTCGAGACAGACACAACAAGGTGCCACACCCCATACCGCAAATCAAATCTGCATGAGTGGGTTGCCTTAGGTGCCAGAATGGGCCTAACATGTCCACTCCAGATCTGCATAAGCAGCATTCAGCAACGTTCACCTCATGGCCTCGAAACCCCTCCCATTGTGTTCTGCAGCGCGAGACAGAGAAAACAAGGTACCACACTCGAATGCATGAGTGGGCTGCCCATTAGGTTTAACATTGAAATAATTGAAGCGTACTGTCTGCTATAGGGGCAGATAACTCTTGCTTGGCGGTCACGTGACCGGAATCGACCTTTGACCCAGACGTGACCCTTGAACTGGATGTGACCTTTGACCCGTACGAGACGTTACTGCGACGTCACCCGTGACAGCTCCACGTGATGTTATCACCCTCACCCTCAATGCGACAGAATTTCACCTCTTCCTACTACTACAGTTATTGTTCAAAAGCGAAAAGAAAACTATAACGGTGTGACGACAATCACGGGCAGAAAATAAGAGAATTAAAATATTGCTCAAATATTTGGTCCGAATGTAGCTAGTCAGCTATACCTGCATGGAAAGCCATATGCAATGCAAATTCTCTTTCCTTCCGTGGCACGCAGATCTTCCTCACCAAAACTGATGTCAATATATAAACAGTCGATGTCACTGTATTTTGAAAATCGCATTTTTTGTGTATAGATATATGAGGGGAAGTGGTCACTTTGGCCCAACGATCATGAAATCATTGAAAATTAAAAAAAGGTTTTGAGAGGATACATTGTGGGACGCAATGTCAATGTTCCATGGCGCTATGGCCCCTAAACGGAAATTGCTCAAACATTTTCAATGATGAGAATTGTGGTCAAACTTCAAAAATAAGCTTATGGCAAAAAAGAATCCTATTGTGTTGGAAAGTCAGGTCAAGGTCACTGGATCAAAAATTAGAAAATCATTGAAAACTTTTTTGTTAGTGGATGCATTAGTTTAAAACGATGTGTGAAAAACAAATTTGAGGTCAAAGGTCACTGACCACCAACAGCTCTTTGTTACCTCTAAACGATAATAGAAAAACGCAACAGAAACCTTTTGTGAAATCAAAGATTAACAATGAAATATTTATTTACAATACTAAATTCATATACAAATTAACTTAGGTCAATACAGCAAATAAATGAGAAATATAGTCTTACTGTTCAATGCTATACCGGTATATCTCTCACAGTCCGTACTAACGTGCAAATCTCGATGCAGTCCGTACCGACGCACAGAAATCGCGTTCCTGTATTTTTATGGTCCACACCTCAGCTGTTGTCCAGTTTCCGTCAGTTCAATCACGTAGATAATACAACGGTCAAACACACAGGAGTAATCCAAGTCAGTAATTTCAGGCAAAGATAATATCCAGTAACACAATCTAATGCACCCACATAGAAACCAGCTAGAATCCCTCCTCGATCACTAAACGTCGAGCTATTTATACTCTATCGGGCATTCGAGATTATTTCATCAAATCAAGAAACTTCCACCGGTACAGCAATGACGTAAGATTTAACTCAGATACGATTACAACAGCTTCTAGAAAGCTCGAAAATGATTAACCCACAACAGTATGTATACAGGCCTATCATTACAGAAACATCGACATGTGTAGATGGCGCTGTGTAGTTGTGTAGATGGCACTGCGACCCAATTACTGCCATCATACGGGTGTCTTCCTATATCAGCCATTCAATTTACTTGCGGTAAATCGAACACGACTAGGAGAAAGTTCCAGATGGATGACTCACATAATACGTAGCCCCTTTATTCTAGAAATATCCACAGTTTCTACAATACCATGACGCTCCCCCTCTTAAAAAGAAGAAAGTTGGAACTTTCTTGACAATTCGAAACATAAATGCAAAACAAAATCTATATTACAACAGCAAAAATGTTGACAAACATATGTACATTATATGCGAGACAAACAATCAGCAATCAAATTGTCCTTGCCCTTAATATGTCTGACTTCAATATTGTATTCTTGTAACATCAAACTCCATATCAACAATCTTTGATTTTTGTTTTCATCTTACTTATGAAAACAAGTGGATTGTGATCACTGAATACAGTAATTGGCAACGATGAAGAAGTAACATAAACATCAAAATGTTGTAATGCCAATTTCATTGCCAATTTCTCAATTGTAGAATAATTTCTCTGATGTCAAATTTACGTGAAAAATAACATATTGGGTGATCTACACCATCTATGTCTTCTTGTAACAAAACGGCACCAGCAGCAACATCACTAGCATCTACAGCCAGTTTGAAAGGTGAATCAAACTCTGGTGCTGAAAGAACTGGTGCGCTCTTGAGTATGGCTTTCAGGTTTTCAAAAGCTGATTCACATTCATCGGTCCAAACAAAAGTTA
The DNA here is from genome assembly GCA_036873755.1 of Hanleya hanleyi. Taxonomy (NCBI): domain Eukaryota; kingdom Metazoa; phylum Mollusca; class Polyplacophora; order Lepidopleurida; family Hanleyidae; genus Hanleya; species Hanleya hanleyi. The sequence goes on from JAVTVY010043930.1 coordinate 175,247, forward strand.
CCCTCTTTCTTAAGAGTCAAGTTAAAGGTTCAGTAATATCTGAACAATTTGGACAAAATTTTCTGTAGTAACCAGCTATGCCCAACAAACGCATCAGTTGTCTCTTACATGTTGGTCTTGGAAACAGCGAGATAGCACTGACCTTAGCATCTACAGGCTTTACCTGACCCTGGCCTATAGCATGACCCAAGAATGGCAAACGTGCATGTCCAAATTCACTTTTTCCAAGGTTGACTGTCAGGTTGGCGTCACTCAGCCGATTGAACAGTGAATGACGTCATCAATGTAAGTCTCACATCCTTCCAAACCGGGAGTAACACGGTTGATGAGATGCTGGAACGTGGCTGGAGAATTTTTCATTCCAAATGGCATAACTTTGTGCTGGAACAGATCCTCCGGAGTGACGAGTGCTGATATCTCCTTCGCACGATCTGTCAGTGGAACTTCCCAAGTCCTTTCAGAAGATCAAACTTTGACACGAGCTTGGCACTTCCCACTTCATCAATGCAATCGTCAATGCGTGGAATAGGGAATGTGTCTGTTTTGGTCAATGTGTGGCAACCTTTCTGTAGTCAGTACACATCCTGTAACTGCCATCTGGCTTTGGAACGAAGATACAAGGTGAACTCCAGTTACTATTACTTGGTTCAAATGAAGTCCTTGTCTAATAAATACTGAATCTCTTTTTTCATGTAGTTTTGCTGCTTAACTGGATTAGAATCTCGGGCATCGACGTCATGTGAAATTGTATCAGTCCGAGTAGGAATGTCGGGAAACAAATGTTCATATTGACTGAGCAGAGTTCGGAGTTCTTCCTGACGCACTGGCTCGAGATGACACAACTTGGAATCCAAATTAAATAGAATGTCAGAGTTCTGTAATTTCGCCGCTGTCATGGGCTCTTCATAAGTTTCATTAATATCAGGGTCAGAACTAACTATACTTACAGGATGGACAGTAGTGTTAGAGCTATCTCTGTCGATGTATAACTTTAACATATTTACATGACATAACTGTTTGTATTTACGCCTGTCAGGAGTCTGAATTACATAATTAAGGTCACTTAGTTTCTTTTCAATGACATAAGGACCATAATATCTAGCCGTAAGTGGATTACCAGGAATAGGCAGAAAAGCCAGTACCTTCTCACCAGATTTGAAACTTCGTTTAAGCTTGGACGAGTATAGAGAGATATGAAACGCGGCTCCTCTCTTTGAACTAGAGTTTGTCTCGCTAATTGATATGTTAATGAGTGATTAGTGATTGGTTAATTAGTACGCCTCGTCACTGATTGGCTTTTTGTGCGCAAAAGACCGTCACGTGTGCTTCGCTGCGAGTCCCGCCCTGTTTTGCTGGCCAATGGGGGGCGAATACACGTGCTTGTCAACTAGGCTCCATTAACGTGAACGCCAATCAACTCAATTTAGGCCAAGATTGGCTTTACAGCTTAACGAGTGGCAAAAGGAATACATCATGCAAACGACAAGAAACAAAAGTAGTGCACGGAGAAAAAAAAATCTAAAAAAACGAATGACCCAAAAGAGTAGTTCAAGCACAAAAATGTACAAGGATTGTGAGATTTGTTCAGAATTCTAGATATTTGGCATTTTTACGATTTTCACGAGCAATTATTTACAAAAACGGAAATGGAAAATTAAAACATTTTGCGTAATGTCAATGACATGTTCGCATATTTTGTAAAAACTAGCACAGATATACTTCAAAGATTGAGATAAATGAGAGGTTTGAAAGATGGAAAAAAATGAGTTTTTCCTTCCCGCTCCGTCCGCTCAGTTATCGGCAGCGCAGAGCGGTCGAAAGTTGTCATGAAAATATGCATCTTTTCGATGAAAATCCCTCAAAAGTTTCCTCTCTCAAAATAGTATCTGTCTCGATCAAATAATCTGATGCCAATTGCTGCAGAAGAACGTTTATAAATCTGGTAAAATCTGGAATGAATTCGTGACGAAAACTAGGCGATGCAAAGAAGTTTGAAACAATGATGGTATATAATGTTTCGCAGAATCTCCCCAGGCTCACGCGCATAGAGCGCGAGACATACATTCAGCGTGAGCTCGCGGCGGCGCCTTTGATGTCGGGGTATGCTTCATATCCCTTTAATATTCGTCCCAGGTTTAAGGACATGTTTATCATAGGTTATTTTCATATCTTTTTGTGCTGACTTTAAATTTGACATGGCCAAATCACGTGCTTTAGTCAACCTGGTGCGAAAGTCCGACACATATTGTAAGAGACTACATGAGTTAAGATCACTGTCTAGGAACTTTTCCTTTAGCAGTTTAAGTGGTCCTCTAACTGTATGACCAAAGACTAATTCAAATGGACTAAAGCCTAAAGACTCTTGAACAGACTCTCTGACAGCAACCAATAACAAATGTATGCCCTCATTCCAGTCTTTCTCAGTGTCAAAACAATGAGTCCTAATCAATCTGGTGGAATCTTTCTAATGCGCCTTGGCTCTCTGGGTGGTATGCAGATGATTTATACTGCTTTATTCCCAATTCATCAACGTCACAAAACATTGTTGCAGAAACTTATAAAACAGGGCTATTCCACCAAGCGCCTCCACTCAAAGTTTCTCAAATTTGGCGATACATATCGCATGCTGATAGCAAAATATGAACGTAGCGTGCAAGATCTATGGCGCTACGTTTCGTAACATGTGTCTGGTTCCGCTTAACCCGGGGCTGGGGGCCGTGTGAGCCCATGTACTTCAGGATCCTCATGGTACTCATGTGAACAGTCACAATCAAAGCGTGGCTGAGGTACATCATTTTTAGATGACGACTCTGTAGCGAATATTATGGATTAAGAGTACTGATCAGCGATACGGATTTGATATTTTGGAACATCATGATGTCTTGCCGGCATCATTGAAAATTGTTGACCGCTTCTCTCTTGCAGGAAACAAGCCTATGTTTATGTATACTTTTGTCTTTTTGAATTTGGTGCTAATACTGTTATGGAAATGGAATAGGTCTTTGGATTATGGACGCGGATATTCTCTAATGGACGACGGCTGGATTATGAATGACGGACTAGACGCTTGTAATTGTTGAAAGATTCCTGACATGAAATTAGATCCCTGATCAGACTGAACAGACTGGGGTAGGCCGACAAGTGGGAAAAACTTAACTAAAGCCTTAACAATAGTTTTTGCCTTAATATTCCGTAAAGGAATAGCCTCAGGGAACCTGGTTGAAGCACACATGATTGTTAAGATGTATTGATTGCCTGACTTTATTTTTGGTAATGGACCAACATAATCTATAATCACCCTATTAAATTACAAGCGTCTAGACCGACATTCATAATCCAGCCGTCGTCCATTAGAGAATATCCGCGTCCATAATCCAAAGATCTCTTCCATATTCCATATAACATTATTAGCACCAAATTCAAAAAGACAGTTATAATATACATAAACATAAGCTTGGTTCCTGCAAGAGAGAAGCGGTCAACAGTTTTCAATGATGCCGGCAAGACATCATGATGTTCCAGAAATATCAAATCCGTATCGCTGATCAGTTTTCTTAATCCATAATATTCGTTGTAAAGTCGTCATCTAAAGAATGATGTATCTCAGTCACGCTTTAATTGTGACTGTTCATATGAGTACCATGAGGATCTTGAAGTACATGGGTTCATACGGCCCCTAGCCCCGGGTTAAGCGGAATTAGACACAAGTTACGAAACGTAGCGCCATAGATCTTGCACGCTACGTTCGTATTTTGCTATCAGCATGCGATATGTATCGCCAAATTTGAGAAACTTTGAGTGGAGGCGCTTGGTGGAATAGCCCTGTTTTATAAGTTTCTGCAACAATGTTTTGTGACGTTGATTAAAATCGTCACATTTAACACAGGATCTAGCAAATGCTACTAAGCGAGATATGTATACGCCATATGCAGGTCCCACTGGAATATTACTGTCCAGAAAGGGATAGTTTACGATGTCCAAATTGTAATCATCTCTTTTGTCATAAAGTCGACGAGAGAGAATGCCCGCTTCATTTTTATAGAGATAGAGATCTAAATATGATGTGCCTGTAGGGCTATCTGTAGTTTCCTTCAAATCCAGTGAAGGTGGATATATATATCCTTCACTGCGTCATTTATATAGCGATTATCCACAGCGAGAAGATCGTCTATATAGCGTTTGGTGAATGAGAAGGAACGGGCTTTGAATGGATCGGTTTTTGAAAGCGCCTGCATATAGTCATATTCATAAGAGAACAGATACAGGTCAGCCAACAGGGGTACACAATTAGTACCCATTGGAATACCTATATGCTGCTGATATATTGTGTTGCCAAATTTCACATAGATGCAGGGATTGGTTGTAGAGGGGCCTTTGGTATGGTTTGGTTAGGTTTTCCTACCATTTGACATGTGTGGCATGACCTACAAAATTCCGTAACATCTTTCTTTAAATTTGGCCAATAGAAACGATTTAGAAATTTGTAGTATGTTTTGTTAACATCTAAATGACCTGAAAGAGGTGTTTCATGGGCTAGTCTGAAGATATCTAAACGATATGACCTTGGTACCACAATCTGATATTTAACTGCTCACTCATCATCAGGTGACACATCTGGCGGTCGCCATTTGCGGATAAGAACACCATTCTAACAAAAGTAACACAGTTACATCACACTCATCTACTGCCCTGTCAAACAACTTGGAAATGTCCTTGTCACTATGCTGTTCATTAAAACTTTCCAATTTGCTATCAAAATGTGGCTTAGCAGCTTCTTCATTTAAACACACGCAAGCGTCAGCCAAACTAACGTCATCGATGACGTCATCTTTAAGAGATTTTTCAGACTCCTCAGCCAATTTACTCGTGGCTCTAGTAACTGCACAAGCAGTATACAAACTTTGAATTTCGTCTTCAACTGGATCATGAATCTGATCCAAACAAGGCTTCTCAGTTAAAATCGGGTTAACCCCGACCTTATCTCCCGCAAGATCATTGCCAAGAAGTATTGAACACCCTCAAATGGTAAACTACCTTTAATACCCACCGTAACAGGTCCAGAAATCAAGTCGAAAGACAGATGAACGTTATGGAGCGGAACGGGTGTATAATTTACAGAATCTACCCCTTTAATCAGGACATTACTGCCTGCAGACGAAGAATCAGAAAACGGCAATATAACTGCCAACAAAAGAGACTGGGATGCACCCGTGTCTCGCACAATCTTCACAGGAGTAGCATTAGACAACTCACTTGAAAGTGACACAAAATCATTGTAGATAAATGGTTCAAAAATCTCCATAACAGGATTTGAAAAACTGTCAACCTTATCCTTGATAGAACTAATAGGAACAGTGTCCTTGGCCATCTTAACGTCATATACATTATGAACGTCACTAACCTGCTTGGGTAAAGATCTTGAAGTGAGGAAACCGCTGGGATGTTGAAAGGCTTTATCTTTATGTCTCCTTTTCAGTTTAAAACAATCAGCCATTAAATGACCGTCCCTCCTACAATGGCTGCAACCGGGAGACATATTTTGAGTGTTAAAAGTGGGTGACTGAGACTTTGTGTTTGACCTTTGTCCTTTGTAACTGGGGTTAAAAATTTTAGGCCTTAAGAAAGAACTGGGTTTGTTACCTGAGAGATTAGAGTGGAATGAACTTGGCTTAACAGCATTGACAAATGATAATTTGTGTGTCAGAGCGTAATTATCAGCAAATCGGGCTGCTTGGTCTAAAGTGTTGGCATTCTTTTCATCAAGAAATGTTCTAATTACAAGCGTCTAGTCCGTCATTCATAATCCAGCCGTCGTCCATTAGAGAATATCCGCGTCCATAATCCAAAGACCTATTCCATTTTCCATATAACAGTATTAGCACCAAATTCAAAAAGATAATCATAGTATACATAAACATAGGCTTGTTTCCTGCAAGAGAGAAGCGGTCAACAGTTTTCAATGATGCCGGCAAGACATCATGATGTTCCAAAAATATCAAATCGTATCGCTGATCAGTATTCTTAATCCATAATATTCGTTATAGAGTCGTCATCTAAAAAAAGATGTATCTCAGTCACGCTTTGATTGTGACTGTTGATATGAGTACCATGAGGATCTTGAAGTACATGGGTTCATACGGCCCCTAGCCCCGGGTTAAGCGGAATTAGACACAAGTTACGAAACGTAGCTCCATAGATCTTGCACGCTACGTTCGTATCAGCATGCGATATGTATCGCCGAATTTGAGAAACTTTGAGTGTAGGCGCTTGGTGGAATAGCCCTGTTTTTTAAGTTTCTGCACCAATGTTTTGTGACGTTGATTAAAATCGTCACATTTAACACAGGATCTAGCAAATGCTACTAAGCGAGATATGTATACGCTATATGCAGGTCCCACTGGAATATTACTGTCCAGAAAGGGATAGTTTACGATGTCGAAATTGTAATCATCTCTTTTGTCATAAAGTCGACGAGAGAGAATGCCCGCTTCATTTTTTATAGAGATATAGATCTAAATATGATGTGCCTGTAGGGCTATCTGTAGTTTCTTTCAAATCCAGTGAAGGTGGATATATATCCTTCACTGCGTCATTTATATAGCGATTATCCACGGCGAGAAGATCGTCTATATAGCGTTTGGTGAATGAGAAGGAACAGGCTTTGAATGGATCGGTTTTTGAAAGCCCCTGCATATAGTCATATTCATAAGAGAACAGATACAGGTCAGCCAACAGGGGTACACAATTAGTACCCATTGGAATACCTATATGCTGCTGATATATTGTGCTGCCAAATTTCACATAGATATTTTTAATGAGAAATTCAAGCAACTCTATAAAAAAGAAACATCCCATGAATGATATCTCTTGTATGTAGTAGAGCTAAAGAATGCTTTATGGCTTCCGACATTAATATATCTACGATCAGTTTTCTTGAACACAGATACTATTAATGAACTTAGACGGCCAATAAGGTCCTGGTGAGGGATTGTAGTATAGAGAGTCGAGAAATCCCATGTGGATACATGTCTGTACGGTATGTGGCCTTTAGCATCAAGTTCTTCCGTAAGACATTTTGAGTTTTTCAATATCCACATACATTCAACGCCAGAGTTCTTAGAAATAATGGCGCAATACCTTTCCCAAAATGCTTTTACCTCCTGAAGGGCCCTCGTCAATAGGGTTGAAAGAAGCTTGGTGGTGCAGCTTCTAGAACCAGCTATGAATCTAGCTTTGTATGGTGATTGATGCATTTTGGGAGTCCAGTATAGTTTTGGTGTGTCGTTATGATTGGTTGGAAGACACATACCTCTTTCCCTGAGAAACTTTTTGTGATTGTTAAATAAATCTTCCAGAGTAAATGCAGTTTGGGAGTAAGTAGACGTATTTGATGAAGGTATGTCTACACTAAATTCTTTAACCAGCACCTGGTATAGTAATATTTACATATGAATATTATATTATTCGGAGCTTTGTCTGCTGGGACTATGACGAATTTACTCTGGAGATTTGCTAGAACTTCTTGCGAATTCAGGTTTCTCAGTACTGCTTTTGCTTGGGGAAGAGTACTTCTGTCAATATGGCGGATTGTTTCAACGACCTTGCTCTTGGTGAGGTCCAGCCAATCAGCGAGTACTGTAGGTTCAACTTTTTTCGCTTAGGCCAATCAATAACGTACTGTTCCAATGCAGACAGGACTATCTTCTGGTCGGCCTGCAGATTTATTCTTCTTGGCTCTCTATATTTAGGTCCTTTCATCAGGAGTAATTTCAGATCCTTATCACTCACCACATCAAGGTTACCAGTCACAATATATTTGCATGGTGTATAGATAAAGTTCGACGATTCACAATCACAACTATAGCCTCCTGACGTGTATAAGTTCCAGTCAAACTCCTGGACAGCATTGGAGTAATTGAATATTTTGGTGGCTATAGATTTAGTGTACTTATATGAAATGCAAGGAGGTTCTGTGAACTTAACATAGTTTGGTACAGCGTTGCGTACCTCTGGATCAATCAGGATTCGAGGTAAATTAATGATGTCCAGTCCTTTATCTAAGTAGTTGAGTTTCAAGAAAAGCCGATCTTGAGATGTTTCGATTATGTTCACTGGACGATACAACCGAAACTACGCTATATCTTGACATACTTTAATGATTTTTGATGGTATTATATTTCCTGAAGACGCAGATTGTTGTATATCTCTGGCTATTTGATCTAAAGCTCTCAGAGGTAACGCATACAGAACTGTACGTAAGCTATGTATACTATTGGGTGTGTTAGTTAAACCCACTAAGTAATTTAAAGTGATATGATCGTGAATCATCGAACTATTAAACTTTCGCCAACCATGGCTGCGTTGTCTCCGTTGATGGGGCTTAAATAGTTGGGTAATGTTGGATATATTTGAACGGCGGTTTGTAGCATTGCCGAACCCACTGACATTATCATTTAAACCAAACGGAAACACTGACCCAAGTTCTAGCATCCAGAATAATTCCCGCTCTCGGATTTTTCTCTCAAATCCAAAAGGGGAATCCTCAGTAGATGGATAGACGACGTCTATGATCTGAATACTAAAGTTATCCCAGCCGTGGTCGGATCCAGAAAAATGCCTACCTATAAGCAATTGCTTTTTCCTAACGGATTTTCTGTGACCGTTCACTCTTAAGATGGAGTCGTTGGGTGGTCTTGCCAACATACTGTTGACCACACTTCTTACAGGAAACTAAATAAATGCAGTTTGTAGTAGAACAACTAAGATCAACATACGAGTTAACAGAATAAGAGTTACCAGTTTCTTTTCATCAAGAAATGTTCTAATATCACCATGAGGCTTCAGGAACTAATTCATAACCTTTAAGGATTAAATCCTTCTCTATATCATAATTTGATGCTTGCTCTACCGCCCATTGAGTGTAAATGTCCCTTGCCTTTCCGATAAAAACACTTTGAATAAGTAAACTCCAATTTTCTTTTGGCCAGTTTAAATTTTCAGCAATTTTCTCAAAATGCAGAAAATATTTATTAACTTCTTTTTCCTGAATTGGTGGGACGAGACGCATTTGACGAGCTGCATCAAATTTTGATTGTGATTGTACAGGTGCATCTGCAGGAGGATTTGTTCGCGACTGTAATTTCAAATGTTTTATTTCTAGCTGAAACTGTCTTTCTTTCTCTTTCTCTCTTTCCTCTTTTTCTAACTTTTCTCTCTAACTGGAACTGTCTTTCTTCCTTTTCTATTTCTCTCTCTCTCTCTCTCTCTCTCTCTAATACTCTTTCTTTCTCTCTTTCTTCTAATTCTAATTTCTTTAATTCCAGCTGATTTTGCAATTCTAATTTCTTTATTTCCAAATAATCAGCTGTTTTCTCAGTTAAATAAAAATCACTTTCCTCCCAAAGTTGTTTGCTAACAAAATGTTTAATAATGAGTTTCTTAATTACTTGCTTTCTCCAAGATGTTTTAACTTTAATTTGTAAGAATTCACACAGCGCGAACAAATCCTCTTTGCGTAGTTCTTCAAATTCCTCCTGGCTAGGCTTTGAAGCAAACTGTGCTGGGTCAAATGACTTGCTGATAATATACTACTCTTTGACTTCACAAATTCAGACAATGTATAAATTTAGAACTATGTTGCAAAGCTGGAATGTAAACAAATTTCTGTTACGTCTAAACGATAATAGAAAAACGCAACAGAAAGCTTTTGTGAAATCAAAGATTAACAATCAAATATTTATTTCCAATACTAAATTCATATACAAATTAAGTTAGGTCAATACAGCAAATAAATGAGAAATATAGTCTTACTGTTCAATGCTATACCGGTGTATCTCTCACAGTCCGTACTAACGTGCAAATGTCTATGCAGTCCGTGCCGACGCACTGAAATCGCATTCTCGTATTTTATAGTCCACACCTCGGCTGTTGTCCAGTTTCCGTCAGTTCAATCAACGTAGATAACACAGCGGTCAAACACACAGGAGTAATCCAACGGTCAGTAATTTCAGGCAACGGTAATATCCAGTAGCACAATCTAATGCACCCACATAGAAGCCAGCTAGAATCCCTTCTCGATCACTAAACGTCGAGCTATTTATACTCTATCGGGCATTCGAGATTATTCTATCAAATCAAGAAACTTCTACCGGTACAGCATTGACGTAAGATTTAACCCAGATACGATTACAACAGCTTCTAGAAAGCTCGAAAATGGTTAACCCACAACAGTATGTATACAGGCCTATCATTCCAGAAACGTCGACATGTGTGGATGGCGTTGTGTAGATGTGTAGATGGCGTTGTGACCCAATTACTGCCATCATACGGGTCTCTTCCTATATCAGCCATTTTAATTTACTTGCGATAAATCGGTCACGACTACGAGAAAGTTGCAGATGGATGACTCACATAATACGTAGCTCTATTATTCTAGAAATATCCACATTGTCTACAATATCATAACATCTTTCAAACATGGAAAGACTCGTACATATTTTTTTCAATGAAATACCCCATGGTCCATGAAACGGTCCGTCTATCCATCCGCGTGATCAGGGCACGACTGAGATACTTTTACGGTGTAATTGTCTCCCGTGGGAGGGCGGAGGGGGACTTGGGGTTACCGGGCGTTCCAGTCATAAACTACAATCACAATAATTTATACAGAGGGAAAGCCTCGGGGACAAACGTCCACCAGCATAATTTCACCATATACAGACAAGAAATAAACGCAACATATAAAGGTGGTAGAAAAGATTGTCGGCGTACTAACAAGAAGTCATATGAAGTAACTTTTGACAGGATGTATCGATAGATTTCGAATTTTGAAGTGGCTCCTCATAGATGAGAGGATGGCTGTTTTTTTTTCTTTTCACATTTTTTGGAAATGCAACAACAAATATGACCGCTATCGCCAAATTGGATTTCCTATACATGCATTTGTATAATGATTGTCCGGGTAATATCTTTCGACAGAATCTATCGATTGAATTTAAATTTGGATAGTATCTTCATATAGACGAGAGCAAAGTTGGTATTGCTCTTTAGCTTGGTTTTCTCATACAGGTTCGGGGAACATTGTTCAGGCAATATCGTTTGGCAGGATATAACAATCTGCTCAACAGATTCTCTCCAAATTTAATAAATATCATGCATACTTTGCCATCAGATATCGCTTTGAAATGAGTTTCGTTCACATTGCGCCACCTCGGGGCTAACTTTGGATTTCGTTTCCGGTTAATGAAATGAGAACATTCAATGGATTCTCCTCAAATTTGGTATATGGATACATGTACCTTGCCACAGGATCTCGCTGTAGATGCGCATATCTAATGTGCATCGATATGGTAGTAGAAATCTCAGTTTGTATTGACCCTTTATTCTTTTGATCTTTCATTCTTCTCTGCAAGAATTAAAGGTCCTAGGCTATGAAATAAACTACCGATTTGTCTGAAAACAATAGATTATGTTTCTTTTTGCAAGTCATAGTTGAAAAAGTACCTTGCTGGCAGATTATATATCCTGTAAGCAGGACCGACTGTGGGTACATTTTATTATTCAGAGGTTTGAGAATCCCACCTCTGAATAGTTCTAACACGAGCTGAACGGGTCATCTCGTCACTGGAACTTTGATTTCTCAGTATTGTGGAAATCTGTCCCATCATGGCGGTCACCGCTGTGCATAATGCGTGTCAGACATTACGCTGGTCCTCTACCTCTCCTCTGAGGTCATGGTTGGGCTGCTCGTTTATTGGCTCATGCTCCCTACTAGCCAGTCTACCCTCGGTAGCCGTCTCCGCTGAAGGTCGTGGTGTCAATTCGGCCGGTGGTGCCAACAGCACCGACCCCAGTCCTAGCGTGGACGAATCAAGAAGATTTTCATAACCTAGAGTTGCTGTGGTTGATCGTCCGGAACCGACGCCTCTTCTCGTCTCACGTCGTTCCCAAGGACTCGGCGTCGTGGAGAATTTCCGTCGGGCTCCTCTTCCGACGGGCGGTGGGCCCCTGGCTCCCGATCGTTGTAACTCGGCGCCGAAATCTCCAGTCATATTCATGGTTGTCTGGTCCGGATTCATTCTGTCCGCCAGGCTTGGTCTCCTTTCCATCGTATTATGGACGCGGATATTCTCTAATGGACGACGGCTGGATTATGAATGACGGACTAGACGCTTGTAATTGGCCATTCCACCGCTGCCACCAGTTGAAACTTTTTCTACCTCTAACTTCTGAGGGATGTTTCAGATCCACAAGAGAGTGCGCAAGGTCGACAAGACAAACTGTCAGACTACCATGAACACACTCGTGCATGACCGGATCCTTTGTGTTTGGGTCCAGCGTCTATCCTCCTTCTCCTGGTCTTCGTCCACTCCCGAATGAATGGACTTCACGTCTCCGTCGTGTCTCGTCTTACACGACCTGGCCCCTCCGTGGTTAAGTCCGGCGTCTATCTTCCTTCCCTCTGTCTTCTTCTACGCTCGGGCTGCATAGACTTGTCGTCTTCGTCGTGTCTCGTCTAACACGACCTGGCCCCTCCAAGCGTTGGTAACTGTCAATGGATGCGTACGGCCTGGGCACGACCGTACTCTCACAGTACAAAGGCATCTACGACAACGACCCGTGTCTCTGTAACACCGTAGGACTAATTTACTGCACGGCTGACCACAGCAGCAGACGGCACCCCTCGTAGGAATAAATCCCCAGGCTTCAGCGACCCCGCTTACATTTCTATTGGCCAAATTTAAAGAAAGATGTGGCGGGATTTTGTAGGTCATGTCAAATGGTAGGAAAACCAAACCAAACCATACCAAAAGACCCTTTACAACTAATCCCTGCATTTGGGGAAGCCTTTAGTAGGGTGATTATAGATTGTGTTGGTCCATTACCAAAAACAAAGTCAGGCAATCAATACATCTTAACAATCATGTGTGCTTCAACCAGGTTCCCTGAGGCTATTCCTTTACGGAATATTAAGGCAAAAACTATTGTAAAGGCCTTAGTTAAAAGTTGTTCATACTTGTCGGCCTACCCCAGTCTGTTCAGTCTGATCAGGGATCTAATTTCATGTCAGGAATCTTTCAACAAGTCATGCATGAATTGGGAATAAAGCAGTACAAATCATCTGCATACCACCCAGAAAGCCAAGGCGCATTAGAAAGATTCCACCAGACATTAAAGAACATGATTAGGACTTATTTTCATACCTTTTTATGTGCATTTTCTGGACCTAACCATGACTGGGATAACTTTAGTATTCAGATCATAGACGTCGTCTATCCATCTACCAATGACTACCCCTTTGGATTTGAGAGAAAAAACCGAGAGCGGGAATTACTCTGGATGCTAGAACTTGGGTCGGTGTTTCCGTTTGGTTTAAATGATAATGTCAGTAGGTTCGGCAATGCTACAAACCGCCGTTCAAATATATCCAACATTACGCAGCTATTTAAATCCCATCAACGGAAGCATCGCAGCCATGGTTGGCGAAAGTTTAATAGTACGATGATTCACGATCATATCACTTTAAATTATTTAGTGGGTTTATCTAACACGCCCAATAGTATACATAGCTTACGTACAGTTCTGTATGCGTTGCCTCTGAGAGCTTTAGATCGAATAGCCAGAGATATACAACAATCTGCGTCTTCAGGAAATATAATACCACCAAAAATCAGTAAAGTATGTCAAGATATAGTGTATTTTCGGTTGTATCGCCCAGTGAACATATTCGAAACAGCTCAAGATCGGCTTTTCTTGAAACTAAACTACTTGGATAAAGGACTGGACATTATTAATTTACCTCGAATCCTGAATGATCCAGAGGTACGCAACGCTGTACCAAACTATTTTAAGTTCACAGAACCTTCTTGAATTTCATATAAGTATACTAAATCTATAGCCACCAAAATATTCAATTACTCCAATGCTGTCAGGGAGTTTGACTGGAATTTATACATGTCAGGAGGCTATAGTTGTGATTGTGAATCGTCAAACTTTATCTATACATCATGCAAACATGTTGTGACTGGTGACCTTGATGTGGTGAGTGATAAGGACCTGAAATTACTCCTGATGAAAGGACCTAAATATAGAGAGCCGAGAAGAATAAATCTGAAGGCTGATCAGAAGATAGTCCTGTCTGCATTGGAACAGTACGATATTGATTGGTCGAAGCGAGAAAAAGTTGAACCGACAGTACTCGCAGATTGGCTGGACCACACCAAAAGCAAGGTCGTTGAAACAATCCGCCCTATTGACAGAAGTACTCTTCCCCAAGCAAAACAAGTACTCAGAAACCCTAATTCGCAAGAAGTTCTTGCAAATCTCCAGAGTAAATTCGTCATTGTCACAGCAGACAAAGCTCCAAATAATATTCCTACGAAGTAGGCTACAGATCGCAAATTGTCCGGTAATGAGTGATTGAGACAGTCCATCCGAATCCTTTCGTCGGCAAAATAAGGAGAACCGTTGACATTAGAACCTTGATTTTTGGCATGAACGTGCATTAGGGCATTGTTACCAGCAAGTTCTGAGTTGACCGAATTCTGATTAAAATTTGATTTATAATTATTTTTTTTATTATTTATTGATGGCTCAGCGAGTACACTGTCATGCCCATCGGGAACCCTTGGCTGTATGTTTCACTGTATATATAACACAGTTGTGGGATATGCCATCCGTAATTGTTTTTATGAAATAGGAAGTGCTAATTTTCCATCATTTGTTAGTGCATTTATCTACACCGCTATGCCAGCCTCAATACACACAATTCAGTATATTGTTATAGATATATGTAAACTGTGGCCTTTAACGTGTATCCTATTTCACATCCAAACATTTCATCACTGATCACATCAGGCTTCAAATTCAGGTCAAATTACCCACTGATGGTGAAATATCCTACATCAACCAATTAAGTCAGCCTGCTGCAATAACCCAGCAGAAGAAAGATGTGGTATCATCCTTCAGATTAGTCTGTGTGAGCGACAATGATAAAAGTTTACTGTGGGTGAAACAAGCCATGACGGCATGTTTAAAGGGTCTTCTTTTGGTAGAATTTAACTAGATAAAGTAACTTTGATCATGATGGGAAAATATGATAACTTGAGTTTTTTTGTACATCTTGAATATTGACTATATATCACACTTGGATATAATTTAAACAAAAAATTACATGTGTAAACAAAATATGTCTAAATTTTTCTTGTCATTTCAAATCTTGATCCATTTTGATTCCTTGATTAGGGGATACAGAAGCACTGCCACGGAGTGTGTTGGTGTGTCACAGCAATGTAATTCCGATTCACACAACGAAGCTGAGGTGGGTTAATGTTTATCAATGAAGAAAATCACCGATCAACCGTCATAGAATATAATGTGAAACAAGAAAACCGGAATAGTACATTCATCAGATTGCCGATACCTAAAATGTGTTGTCTCATATATCTAGATAACAACGTGATGTTGAGACGCTATTTATTCGTCTTTGTACCGGTTATGCTCAGGAGAATGACATAGAATCATTATTATCTTGTGCAGAGAAGGTGTTGGTCTTGAGTTGAATTACCGTAAACTATATAAATGCTACCTTTCTACTATAGTACTATATATAAAAATTTGTTGTATTGTTGGGAAAATAATGTGATTCAAAAAGTTGTTTTGATCCTGAACAAGGGCACTGAAAACCATTAAAGAGATGTAAATGTATTTTCACACGTAAAGCTTGAAATCTACTGAACCTTTATTATTCAATCTGTTTCCTTTAGTTAAAAAATTGTAAAATTAAATTGGCGATCGTTATTTAATTTTGGAATGAAGGCGCATTAGAAGACTGTTACCAACAAGGTCTGAGCTGACCTACTTTTGATGAAAATTCCTGGTGATTTTTGATGAAATCACTGGCGATTCTGACTTGGGCGGTGCCCATCTTAATATAGGCAGGATTTCAACTGGGGGTGAGGATTTCCAAGAGTTCAGTTCGCGTTCCAGTCCTAATGTCTACTCTACTTCGTAGGTCCTGTGACGTTAGTCACACTGCTCATGTAATATTCATATGTAAATTACAAGCGTCTAGTCCGTCATTCATAATCCAGCCGTCGTCCATTAGAGAATATCCGCGTCCATAATCTAAAGACCTATTCCATTTTCCACATAACAGTATTAGCACCAAATTCAAAAAGACAATCATAGTATACATAAACATAGGCTTGTTTCCTGCAAGAGAGAAGCGGTCAACAGTTTTCAATGATGCCGGCAAGACATCATGATGTTCCAAAAATATCAAATCCGTATCGCTGATCAGTATTCTTAATCCATAATATTCGTTGTAAGTCGTCATCTAAAGAATGATGTATCTCAGTCACGCTTTGATTGTGATGTTCATATGAGTACCATGAGGATCTTGAAGTACATGGGTTCATACGGCCCCTAGCCCCGGGTTAAGCGGAATTAGACACAAGTTACGAAACGTAGCGCCATAGATCTTGCACGCTACGTTCGTATTTTGCTATCAGCATGCGATATGTATCGCCAAATTTGAGAAACTTTGAGTGGAGGCGCTTGATGGAATAGCCCTGTTTTATAAGTTTCTGCAACAATGTTTTGTGACGTTGATTAAAATGTGCCTGTAGGGCTATCTGTAGTTTCCTTCAAATCCAGTGAAGGTGGATATATATCCTTCACTGCGTCATTTATATAGCGATTATCCACAGCGAGAAGATCGTCTATATAGCGTTTGGTGAATGAGAAGGAACGGGCTTTGAATGGATCGGTTTTTGAAAGCGCTTGCATATAGTCATATTCATAAGAGAACAGATACAGGTCGGCCAACAGGGGTGCTCAATTAGTACCCATTGGAATACCTATATCCTGCTGATATATTGTGTTGCCAAATTTCACATAGATATTTTTAATGAGAAATTCAAGCAACTCTATAAACAAAGAAACATCCCATGAATGATATCTCTTGTATGTAGTCGAGCTAAAGAATGCTTTATGGCTTCCGACATTAATATATCTACGATCAGTTTTCTTGAACACAGATACTATTAATGAACGTAGACGGTCAATAAGGTCCTGATGAGGGATTGTAGTATAGAGAGTCGAGAAATCCCATGTGGATACATGTCTGTACGGTATGTGACCTTTAGCATCAAGCTCTTCCGTAAGACATTTTGAGTTTTTCAATATCGACAAACATTCAACGCCAGAGTTCTTAGAAAAGGTGGCGCAATACCTTTCCCAAAATGCTTTTACCTCCTGAAGGGCCCTCGTCAATAGGGTAGAAAGAAGCTTGGTGGTGCAGCTTCTAGAACCAGCTATGAATCTAGCTTTGTATGGTGATTTATGCATTTTGGGAGTGCAGTATATTTTTGGTATGTCGTTATGATTGGTTGGAAGACAAATACCTCTTTCCCTGAGAAACTTTTTGTGATTGTTAAATAAATCTTCCAGAGTAAATGCAGTTTGGGAGTAAGTAGACGTATTTGATGAAGATATGTCTACACTCAATTCTTTAACCAGCACCTGGTAATAGTAATATTTACATATGAATATTATATTATTCGGAGCTTTGTCTGCTGGGACTATGACGAATTTACTCTGGAGATTTGCTAGAACTTCTTGGGAATTGAGGTTTCTCAGAACTTGTTTTGCTTGGGGAAGAGTACTTCTGTCAATATGGCGGATTGTTTCAGCGACCTTGCTCTTTGTGAGGTCCAGCCAATCAGCGAGTATTGTAGCTTCAACTATACTCGCTTAGACCAATCAGTAACGTACTGTTCCAATGCAGACAGGACTATCTTCTGGTCGGCCTTCAGATTTATTCTTCTTGGCTCTCTATATTTAGGTCCCTTCATCCGGAGTAATTTCAGATCCTTATCACTCACCACATCAAGGTCACCAGTCACAATATGTTTGCATGGTGTATAGATAAAGTTCGACGATTCACAATCACAACTATAGCCTCCTGACGTGTATAAATTCCAGTCAAACTCCTGGACAGCATTGGAGTAATTGAATATTTTGGTGGCTATAGATTTAGTGTACTTATATGAAATGCAAGGAGGTTCTGTGAACTTAACATAGTTTGGTACAGCGTTGCGTACCTCTGGATCATTCAGGATTCGAGGTAAATTAATGATGTCCAGTCCTTTATCTAAGTAGTTGAGTTTCAAGAAAGGTCGATCTTGAGATGTTTCGATTATGTTCACTGGACGATACAACCGAAAATACGCTATATCTTGACATACTTTAATGATTTTTGATGGTATTATATTTCCTGAAGACGCAGATTGTTGTATATCTCTGGCTGTTTGATCTAAAGCTCTCAGAGGTAACGCATACAGAACTGTACGTAAGCTATGTATACTATTGGGTGTGTTAGTTAAACCCACTAAGTAATTTAAAGTGATATGATCGTGAATCATCGAGCTATTAAACTTTCGCCAACCATGGCTGCGTTGTCTCCGTTGATAGGGTTTAAATAGTTGGGTAATGTTGGATATATTTGAACGGCGGTTTGTAGCATTGCCGAACCCACTGACATTATCATTTAAACCAAACGGAAACACTGACCCAAGTTCTAGCATCCAGAATAATTCCCGCTCTCGGATTTTTCTCTCAAATCCAAAAGGGGAATCCTTAGTAGATGGATAGACGACGTCTATGATCTGAATACTAAAGTTATCCCAGCCGTGGTCGGGTCCAGAAAAATGCCTACCTATAAGCAATTGCTTTTTCCTAACGAATTTTCTGTGACCGTTCACCCTAAGATGGAGTCTTTGGGTGGTCTTGCCAACATACTGTTGACCACACTTCTTACAGGAAACTAAATAAATACAGTTTGTAGTAGAACAACTAAGATCAACATACGAGTTAACAGAATATGAGTTACCAGTTAACGTGGAACTAAATGAAGCTGAAGTATTAAAGAGTGGACACGTGAGACATCCACGATGTCCACACTTAGAAATTTTGAAATTATTACATGTAGAATTCGGTCCTAAACAATCATCAAGCGCAATATTACAAGGTTTGATGTCGTGGCCTTGCTTTGCTGTCAGAAATATATCTGTCATTTGGATTGAAAAAGGTCTTAGTGCATTTCGAACTATTAGAGACTCGGCCGAGAAACCTGCACTAAGGTTCCTCGGGTCTGTCTTCATATTTTTTCTTATAGTTGTGCTCATTATGTTTGTTGGGTGTGCAGGAGCCCGGCCTCGGGGACAACTTGTCCACCAGCAGAATTCAGGCATACACAGGTTAAAATTACAAGCGTCTAGTCCGTCATTCATAATCCAGCCGTCGTCCATTAGAGAATATCCGCGTCCATAATCCAAAGACCTATTCCATTTTCCATATAACAGTATTAGCACCAAATTCAAAAAGACAATCATAGTATACATACACATAGGCTTGTTTCCTGCAAGAGAGAAGCGGTCAACAGTTTTCAATGATGCCGGCAAGACATCATGATATTCCAAAAATATCAAATCCGTATCGCTGATCAGTATTCTTAATCCATAATATTCGTTATAGAGTCGTCATCTAAAAAAAGATGTATCTCAGACCACTTATTACTATTACCAGGTCCTGGTTAAAGAATTTAGTGTAGACCTATCATCATCAAATACGTCTACTTACTCCCAAATTTCAGTTACTCTGGAAGATTTATTTAACAATCACAAAACGTTTCTCAGGGAAAGAGGTATTTGTCTTCCAACCAATCATAATGACATACCAAACGTATACTGGACTCCCAAAATGCATAAATCACCATACAAAGCTAGATTTATAGCTGGTGCTAGAAGCTGCACCACCAAGCTTCTTTCAACCCTATTGACGAGGGCCCGTCAGGATGTAAAAGCATTTTGGGAAAGGTATTGCGCCACTATTTCTAAAAACGCTGGCGTTGAACTCAAAATGTCTTACGGAGGAACTTGATGCTAAAGATCACATACCGTACAGACATGTATCCACATGGGATTTCTCGACTCTCTATACTACAATCCCTCATCAGGACCTTATCGACCGTCTAAGGTCATTAATAGTATCTCTGTTCAAGAAAACTGATCGTAGATATATTAATGTCGGAAGCCATAAAGCATTATTTAGCTCTACTACATACAAGAGATATCATTCATGGGATGTTTCTTTGTTGATAGAGTTGCTTGAATTTCTCATTAAAAATATCTATGTGAAATTTGGCAACACAATATATCAACAGCATATAGGTATACCAATGGGTACTAATTACGCACCCCTGTTGGCTGACCTGTATCTGTTCTCTTATGAATATGACTATATGCAGGCGCTTTCAAAAACCGATCCATTCAAAGCCCGTTCCTGCTCATTCACCAAACGCTATATAGACGATCTTCTCGCTGTGGATAATCGCTATATAAATGACGCAGTGAAGGATATATATCCACCTTCACTGGATTTGAAGGAAACTAAAGATAGCCCTACAGGCACATCATATTTAGATCTATATCTCTACAAAAATGAAGCGGGCATTCTCTCTCGTCGACTTTATGACAAAAGAGATGATTACAATTTCGACATCGTAAACTATCCCTTTCTGGGCAGTAATATTCCAGTGGGACCTGCATATGGCGTATACATATCTCGCCTAGTAGCATTTGCTAGATCCTGTGTTAATTGTGACGATTTCAATCAACGTCACAAAACATTGTTGCAGGAACTTATAAAACAGGGCTATTCCTCCAAGCGCCTCCACTCAAAGTTTCTCAAATTTGGCGATACATATCGCATGCTGATAGCAAAATACGAACGTAGCGTGCAAGATCTATGGCGTTACGTTTCGTAACTTGTGTCTAATTCCGCTTAACCCGGGGCTAGGGGCCGTATGAACCCATGTACTTCAAGATCCTCATGGTGCTCATATGAACAGTCACAATCAAAGCGTGACTGAGATACACCATTCTCTAGATAACGACTTTAGAATGATTATTATGGATTAAGAATACTGATCAGCGATACGGATTTTATATTTTTGGAACATCATGATGTCTTGTCGGCATCATTGAAAACTGTTGACCGCTTCTCTCTTGCAGGAAACTAGCCTATGTTTATGTATACTATGATTGTCTTTTTTGAATTTGGTGCTAATACTGTTATATGGATATGGAATAGGTCTTTGGATTATGGACGCGGATATTCTTTAATGGACGACGGCTGAATTATGAATGACGAACTAGACGCTTGTATTATTGTTTTGACACTGAGACTGGGATGAAGGCATACATTTGTTACTGTTTGCTCTCAGAGAATCTGTTCAAGAGTCTTTAGGCTTCAGTCCATTTGAATTAGTCTTTTGTCATACAGTTAGAGGACCACTTAAACTGCTAAAGGAAAGTTCCTAGACAGTGATATCGACTCATGTAGTCTCTTACAATATGTGTCGGACTTTCGCACCAGGTTGACTAAAGCACTTGATTTGGCCATGACAAATTTAAAGTAACTCAAAAAGGTATGAAAATAACATATGATAGACATGTCCGTAAACGAAGTTTCAAACCTGGCGAGAAGGTACTAGCTTTTCTGCCTATTCCTGGTAATCCACGTAAGGCTAGACATTATGGACCTTATGTCATTGAAAAGAAACTAAGTGACCTTGATTATGTAATTCAGACTCCTGACAGCTGTAAAAACAAACATTTATGTCATGTACATATGTTAAAATTATACATCGACAGAGATAGCACTAACAGTACTGTCCATCCTGCGAGTGTAGTTAGTTCTGACCCTGATACTAATGAAACTCGTGAAGAGTCCATGACAGTGGCAAAATTACAGAACTCTGACAATCTACTTTATTTGGATTCCAAGTTGTGTCATCTCGAGCCAGCGCGTCAGGAAGAACTTCGAACTCTGCTAAGTCAATATGAACCTTTGTTTCTCGACATTCCTACTCGGACTGATACAATTTCACATGACGTCACTGTTGGAGATTCTAATCCAGTAAAGCAGCACCCATATCGTTTGAATGCCATTAAACACAACTTCCCTTATATGTGTTGTAATTTTTTCCTGTATATGGCGAGATTCTGCTGGTGGACGTTTCGTCCCCGAGGCCCGCCCCCTGTACAGACCTTTTGGTCTTTGATATATGTTGGCATTTTGTGGGAAGTTGATGCTGGGTCGACATCGGGCCTTACAGGCTAGTCTTTTGTGTTAAATGCCGTCATTTACATCTGACGACGATACAGCTCACCAATCTCCAATGTACGAGTTGTCACAGCGAAACAGCTCACCAATTACCAGTATACGAGTTGTCAGAGCATTTCCATCATAGCTCTCTAGATTTGTATCTAATACCGCTTATGCCGGTGCTAGGGGCCGTGTGGTCATATCATCCAAGTTGCCACATGAACAGGTACAATAAAAGCGTACCTGAGATACAACACATATCACGAATCGTTAGATTCTTGGTATGTGCTTTAGAATAGGTTAACCGGAAGACTATTCTGTGAAGTCATGTGACGCAGTCAGTATGTCGGCACCTCTTCCCACTCCCCTTATATGTGTTGTAACCCAGTATTTATTGGACAATGACTTCATTCAACCAAGTAATAGTAACTGGAGGTCACCTTGTATCCTCGTTCCAAAGCCAGATGGCAGTTACAGGATGTGTATTGTGAACACATTGACCAAAACAGACACATCCCCTATTCCACGCATTGACGATTGCATTGACAGAGTGGGAAGTGCCAAGTTCGTGTCAAAGTTTGATCTTCTGAAAGGATTTTGGCAAGTTCCACTGACAGATCGTGCGAAGGAGATATCAGCATTCTTTCACTTCGTAGGGTCTGTTCCAGTACAAACTTATGCCATTTGGGATGAAAAATTCTCCAGCCACGTTCCAGCATCTCATCAACCGTGTTACTTCCGGTTCGGAAGGATGTGAGACTTACATTGATGACGGCATTGTCTACAGCGAAACTTGGGAAGATCATCTACAGAGAATTCGCGCACTGTTCAATCGACTGAGTGACGCCAACCTGACAGTCAACCTTGGAAAAAGTGAATTTGGACATGCACGTGTGACATTCTTGGGTCATACTGTAGGTCAGGGTCAGGTAAAGCCTGTAGATGCTATGGTCAGTGCTATCTCGCTATTTCCAAGACCAACATGTAAGAGACAACTGATGCGTTTGTTGGGTATAGCTGGTTACTACAGGAAATTTTGGCCAAATTTTCTCAGATATTACTGAACCTCTAACTCGACTCTTAAGAAAGAGGGTAACTTTTGTTTGGACCGATGAATGTGGATCAGCTTTTGAAAAACTGAAAGCCATACTCAAGAGCGCGCCAGTTCTTTCAGCACCAGATTTTGATTCACCTTTTAAACTGGCTGTAGATGCTAGTGGTGCCGTTTTGTTACAAGAAGGTATAGATGGTGTAGATCATGTTATTTTTCACGTAAATTTGACAAACATCAGAGAAATTATTCTACCATTGAGAAAGAGGGTTTGGCAATGATAATGGCTTTACAACATTTTGATGTTTATGTTACTTCTTCATCGTTGCCAATTACTGTATTCAGTGATCACAATCCACTTATTTTCATAAGTAAGATGAAAAACAAAAATCAAAGATTGTTGAGATGGAATTTGGTGTTACAAAAATACAATATTGAAATCAGACATATTAAGGGCAAGGACAATTTGATCGCTGATTGTTTGTCTCGCATATAATGTGCATATGTTTGCCAACATTTTTGCTGTTGTAATATAGATTTTGTTTTGTAATAATGTTTTGAATTGTCAAGAAAATTTCAAGTTTGAAACTTTCTTCTTTTTAAGAGGGGGAGTGTCGTGGTATTACAGTATAAAATTAGACACTGAAGATACTTCTAGAATAATAGAGCTGATGTAAACTTGTTAACCTTCTGTTCTGTGGTTATGGTCATAGAATTTTCTCGAAGCTGTGGTGACCGATTTATCATCATTAAAATGACCGAATTACAAAGAGACCCGTATTATGAGGGTAATTGGGTCACATTGCCATCTACACATCTACACAGCGCCATCTGCACATCTATGCGCTGGTATACATACTGTTTTGTGGGTTAATTATTTGGAGTTTTGTGGGTCAATTATTTGGAGCTTTCCAGAAGTGGTTGTGATCGTATCTGGGTTAAAATCATACGTCATGGCTGTACCGGTGGAAGTTTCTTGATTTGATTGAATAATCTCGAATACCCGATACAGTATAAATAGCCGGACAATTAGTCATTCTAGGAGAGATTCAAACGACTTTTATGTGGGTGAATTAGATTGTGCTACTAAGAATACTGATCAGCGATACGGATTTGATATTTATGGAACATCATGATGTCTTGCTGGCATCATTGAAAACTGTTGACCGCTTCTCTCTTGCAGGAAACAAGCCTATGTTTATGTATACTATGATTGTCTTTTTGAATTTGGTGCTAATACTGTTATATGGAATATGGAATAGGTCTTTGGATTATGGACGCGGATATTCTCTAATGGACGACGGCTGAATTATAAATGACGGACCAGACGCTCGTAACTGGACATTACCCTTACCTGAGATTACTGACTGCTGGATTGTATATTCCTGTTGGATTACTCTTGTGTGTTTAACCGCTGCTTTATCTACGTAATTTAACTGACGGAAACAGCTGAGTGATATTGGACTATCGAAATACAGGAACGCGATTTCTGCACGTCGGCACGGACTGTATAGAGATTTACACGTTAATACGGACTCTGAGAGATACACCGGTATAGCATTGAACAGTAAGACTATATTTCTCATTTATTTGCGGTATTGACCTGACTTAATTTGTATATGATTTTAGTATTGTCAAATAAATATTTGATTGTTAATCCTCGATTTCCCTAATCTTTCTGTTGCGTGTTTCTATTATCGTTTAGACGAAACAATGGTATTTTAGTGACCTGTAAATGGAGTCAATCCGTTGGTCATTTTGAGAAATAAATAAATAAATAATAAGTAAATAAATTGTCTGTCTCCTGGATCATTGCAGTTCATTCTAGGAAAGTTACAGCGTTAAATTCAATCAGGTAAGTGAACGGCACACGCAAACACAATATTACTTTCGTTTTCAACCGTAGTCACATGTCACACATCAGCCGTGATTTATTAAAGGGATCCGAAGGGGTCGTTTGCATATCTGCAGTTTCGTTACACTACCCCCGCCTTCGAAGAACATGACGCCCTCGTCATGGCTCTCGTCACGCTACCAGCAGCACGGGTGTGTAGAACAGAACATAGATACAGCGTAGATACAAAAAGATTACAGGGCGACGGTCCTCTTGACTTCCTGGCCAAATCGTCGCCAGGTAGAATGAACATCAGGTCCACAGCAGGCCACAGCTGTCTCTTGCTGGAATCATGCATCGCGCATCTGAGGCGGTGAAGTCTCGGGTCGGCCAGTTGTGTTTGTCGCCCACAGGAATACTTGCAGGTCGGTCCTGCACCACAGGTCATTCCTCGACGATCACGGGCATCAGCCGTATTTCTCCTCCCGTACGGTCGTGCATCTCCTGTCCAATGGCAGGCTAAAACGTAGTCATTAAAGCTCCCCGGTCGCTGGATACGGCGTCCGCGAGTCGTCCGTGGAGCACTCCACGTCTCCGCGACTCGACTCCAACAGCCGATGAAATCGGGGGATCAGGCGGTAATCCAACCTCCTAATCTGCCAATCTCCAAGGACGCCGGGTTCTCCGTCCACTTCTCGTCTGCCGAGGTACCGGAGATTTCACTGCGGCAGGGTGCTCCACTGGATATGGGAAGATCGTTGCAGGCTCCGAGTCGTTCTCAGATTCGACGTCACCATCATTCTCTGTAGACTCAGTGGACTCACTATCCGACGTCACCAATTGCGCTCAGGAACTGATTCGTGGCAAAGGTGTCTTGAATGTCGTCTCCGGCATCAGGATAAGCCAGCTGTGTCAGGCGGATTAACGCCTGAGCCAGGCCCGGAAGACCTTCATCGCTCCCGCGGTGTCTAGACTTCAGCTGCGACTTGTACAGGTCCATCTGATTTGGTGGGGCAAAGCGCTTCTCCAAGGCTTCCTTTAAACGGACGTAGTCGGTACTGCCCGGTGCAGACTTAAGGCTGGTTACTACTTGCTGTGCTGACCCCCGTAAAGCGACGGCCAGGTATTGGCCCTGTTGCTGGTACGTCCACCCATTTATCACGGTGCAATGACCGAAATGAGCCAAATAGTCTCCACGGCGTAGTACCGTCATAGGTAGCGGCCTTCACCTTCGTCGTCTTCGACAAATCTCTGCCCTGGGTGTCGACGTCTGTAACAGCTGATCACACATCATGGAAGGTGGTTCATCTTGATTTCTTCTTGGTGGCGTCTCGTCACGCCTCGGCCCCGTCCCAGTCTCAGATTCAACGCTGCCCCGTCGCGGCGTCTTTGTGGCTCGGCGCCCTCCTTCCAGTCCGGCCGGACTAGAATGACTGTAATCTTTACCATCGGGATGAGTCATCTCGTTACTGGAACTTTGATTTCTCAGTATCGTGGGCATCTATCCCATCATGGCGGTCACCGCTGTGCATAATGCGTTTGAGACATTACTCTGGTCCTCTATCTCTGCTCTCAGGTCATGATCGGGCTGCTCGTTTACAGGCTCATGCCCCTACTAGCCAGTCGACCTTCGATAGCCGTCTCCGCTGAAGGTCTTGGTGTCAAGTCTGCCGGTGGTGCCAACAGCACCGATCCCAGTTCTAGCGTGGACGAATCAAGAAGATTTTCATAACCTAGAGTTGCTGTGGTTTATCGTCCGGAACCGACGCCTCTTCCAGTCTCATGTCGTTCCCGAGGACTCGGCGTCGTGAAGAATTTCCGTCGGGCTCCTCTTCCGACGGACGGTGGGCCCATGGCTCCCGATCATTGTAACTCGGCGCCGAAATCTCCAGTCATATTCATGGTTGTCTGGTCCGGATATATTCTGTCCGCCAGGCTTGGTCTCCTTTCCATCGTATCCCAGGTGTTGGCCATCCCACCGCTGCCACCAGTTGAAACGTTTTCTACCTCTAACTTCTGAGGGATGTTTTAGATCCACAAGAGAGTGCACAAGGTCCACAAGACAAACTGTCAGGCTACCGTGAACACACTCGTGCACTGATCTTGGCCAGCGAGGGAGTTCAATTCAACCTGTTACCTTGTCTGGATCGAGGGGGCTGGAAAGGGAGACCTGTAATGACAACCAAAGCAAATTAATACAATACTGACATATAATTCTATGAGCAGGTATACAGGATTCTGATCGCAGTAGCGTACATTTCCTGAAAAGAAGATCCCTGATCTACAAATTACGTTTACCTGCACTCTTATAGGTATCTTTAGCGGAAGTCCAAAATAATAGAAAGATATATACAAAATATCGTGAGAGCCCTATCTAAGTCGCGATCAGGCCTAGTCACAGCCACAGTCTGGTCACGACCGGTTCCTTCGTGTTTGGGTCCAGCGTCTATCTTCCTTCCCCTGGTCTTCGTCCACTCTCGAATGGATGGACTTCAGGGTGCAGTCCACAGTAGACCCCTCGTTGCTGGAAACAGACCCTTGGTATAGCCCTTCCGTCTTTCTGAGATGCCAAACCATCCAGAAAACCCATATAAAAGTATATATTTTCGTCATGGGAATGCTCATACCATTAATTCAGCATACAAGCCAGTTATGCAAATTCAACCCGGGATAAATTTTCTTCCCTGGGAACGTACTCCATATTTTCTGGAAAATCTATTAAAATGACCCAAAATACGCCATATTTCGTTCATTTCCTGGAAAAATCTTGACATTCGATTTCAATTAGATTTCGTCTCAGTGTTCCCCGTCTCGAGGCGAGATAAAAAAGCTATTCAAAATATGGGGTCGACCAGGCCGTTTTTTGCCACATATTCCATATGTAACATAACCCTATTTTTAAACACCTGAAAAACGTACGAAACTGAGGCTGACGAAGGTTGACTTCGCGGCCCGACTCGCTATATAGCTCAACCCAGCCCCCCATCCGCATATGTCATTTTGAAGGAATGGTAGTACCCAGAAGCTTGGTACTATAAATACTGGTTACCAAAAAGGGAAGGATAATTATCATGTGGTCAGACCCGGACGCTCTGCTGTATTAAAATTTGAGGGGGACCAATAATCCGAAACTATGGACTACTCCCTCACGTCTCCGTCGTGTCTTGTCTTACACCACCTGGCCCCTCCAAGCGTTGGTAACTGTTAATGGATGCGGACGGCCTGGACAGTACTCTCACAATACAAAGGCTTCTACGGCACCGGCCCGTCTCTCTGTAACACAGCAGGATTACCCTACTGCACGAGTACCACAGCAGCAGACGGCATGTTATTCCGCTGCCCGGCTCCAAGGAGGAATCATCAAGGCTAGAGTTCACGGCTACACGGTCCACGTCGATAGCGCACGGTAGATGAATAGGTACCTGGTCTAGTAACCCTCTTTCCCCACTACTGTATGGACCTCCGCAATAGATGGTCACCTGATCTAGGAACCATCTTTTACCACTACTGTATGGACATTCCGGATGGGCTGTCACCTGGTCTAGGATCCCCCCTTTTACTACTACTGTATGGAACAGTAGTAATATATGATTGACCGTGGATTATATAACGTATGTACAGGGTTATGGGAGACCGTATGCGTATCGGTGTGTGAATGAATAGACGCCAGCCTTAAGCCTGTATGTTGTGGTTATGAGTAAATGTGTGATGGATAAGTGTTTATGTAGGATTTATTGGGTATGTGTATGAGTATCAAGCTCTAGCCTTAAGCCTGTAGCTTGTGAGTGTTAGCGTGAATGTATTTCAACCTGAAGATTCTGTGTTTAAGTACGTGTGTGTATGGATAATTGTTTATGTAGGGTTTGTGATTGGTTGCAGCCTCTTCACAGGGAAGTACTTTCCCAACCGTCTACAGCTACATCGATACTATAAACCCCAGAGCTGAATCCGCACGACTGTGCAATACGGTCGAGTCAGGTAGCGATGAAGTTATAGTATGGCCACCCTGTCAACACTAAACGCCTGTAGTTAATTCCCAGAGGTAAACCCGCACGATTGTGCAATACGGTAGAGTCGGGTAGAGATAGGATTCGCCGTCAACGCTAAGTGTCTATACCTTAATTCCCAGAGATAAACCCGCACGACTGTGCAATACGGTCGTCAGGTAGAGATGGGATTAAAGTAAACGTAGCCCAGACTTGTTAATGTGTGCTATTAAATTCAGCGGCGGCTCTTCTCCAATACGGCGGCGGCATAAATTTGGCGGCCTGGTCACGGCTCTTCTCCGGCCCGGCGGCGGCCTTTTGTAATATTTCTTCTCCCCAATATATTTTGCCGTCTTCTCGCCTTGAGATTTCTGGTAGACTGCCTCGTTTTATCGGAAACAAGTCTTTTATAGGCCTACCGCTCTTCTGCGTATAAAGGTAGAAACACACGCCAACACAGCAGCGCCCTCGTTTCTGTCATTTTACAACACTCCCCGATCCGTTTATCTGTATTTTGCTGGAACAAACCATAATTCATAACGGAATTAACTGGTAAATCTCAGCCTCCAACTCTCTCTAGTAGATTTACACGACGACCTCCAAGTTCACTGTCTTACTTCCGCATTCAGCCCGAGTGACATCCCCCTCTTTGCAGCGAAGCGAGCCAGCTTTACCATGGTCCTTTCGCCGTCTCATCTGATCGTTTGAGGTAATTTCACTGGGATTTCGAGGCTTGTCTGTCTCCTGGATCATTGTAGTTCATTTTAGGAAAGTTACAGCGTTGAATTCAATCAGGTAAGTGAATCGCACACGTAAGCACAATTTTACTTTCGTTTTCAACCGTAGTCACATGTCACACATCATCCGTGATTTATTAAAGGGTAACCCAAGGGGTCGCTTGCATATCTACACGTTCGTTACAGAACTATACTGAATTATCATATATTAAATAGAACAAGCCCTCTGGGGTTTCATTCCCGTCAGGCATATGTTAGGTATATTGTCCTCAACATGATGGAACGGATATAGTGGTATTCGAAATATAATGTTAATAATTTGTATGAATTTTGAACTGGTGAATGAATCGCATTGAATTGAATTGAATGTCGTTCGTCCACATCGTCTACCAAGGTGGAGCAGCCACTTGTTTGTCAACTTTGAATTTCGTTTCTGCACAATAAAATGAGAACCACTCATAGATTGGATCTGGATTGATTACCTACCTGATATGCATTAAGCGATTTTCTGCTGTTTTGGGCGAAAATGCATTTCCACGAGCTGTTATGCTTTCAAGACTGCGCATCCGACTTTCTGATATGCATATATTATAGTACCACAGAGAGATGGCGTCATCGGCTCTATATGCTCGCACAATTACAAAGTCGTAGCAGTTGAAGAGAAAAGTTTCAAGGTAACACGTCGCGCTGCTGGGGCGGGAAGGACTATCAGCAGGCAATATTTATCGCCGTCGGGAGTGACGTGTTGCATGTAGCGTCACCGCACTGATGCCGTTCGACCTGAGAAGCTGCACCGTAAAGGGAGAGTTAAGCTGCCGGATACACTGCTAGCTTCGGGGATAGAACTCCACAGCCAGCTATTTTCCGGTCGGGTCGACATTGTTTATATAAACCCTTTTAAGCTGTAAGATACTTCCACAGGAGGCTAGGTGAATAGCTCACTCCGGCCCACGTTGGATAGTTCTTGTGGTGGTCTTAAACAAAGGGAAATATTACTTGCTGATCGGTGGTTGATGCCCGCTAGTCTAGATCACGGCATTTCATGTCATGATTCCGGTCCGCGTTTGGCTATATCCAGTAATCCTCTGAATCGACAAGTAAATATCTTCCCATGGCGTTGACTGATTAATCATAGATCACACATCTCTCAATAACTATTGCAATGATAAACATAGTATTACACAGGTTACATTGCCAACGGCGCAGAACTTTTACATGATCCCATTGCTTACAGTCCGTAAGTGACGGCTTCGACTTGTATATTATAAACTTATATACACACATGAAAGCTTCAGTTTCTACTGCCACATCATACAATTACATACAAGGGGTATCAGCATAGCTGATATCCGAAAAACTTTATACTTCCAGACTAGCTTCATCTGGAATTATTAGTACTTACCTATACACACGGGTGAAACTTTAACCCGGCTTTGATCCAATACCATTGATGATTGGTGTTCCAATACCATAACATACCATAAGCGGGGAACTAAACCGTCAGCCCGGGCATCTTCACAATATTTTATTACCTGGAAACTCTTCGGGCATTCATGTAATATTTACCAATACTGACTGAGCCTGTTAATTCGCTTCTCGGATCTGTGCCGTGAGGTTCGACGCCACTGAGCGTGGGGGTAGCTGCTGTGCCGTGGGTCAATGATGCCTCGCTAAAAGCAGCCGTACGTCGCCATAGATGTTTATTATCAACGATAATATTCGTCATCAGGTAACGAACGGGAAAGATCATGGCGGCTTCCTATCCTAACGTACAGCTGAAGGCATTCGTCCACAGTGCAATCCGAGAACTCGGGGCGAATTCATACACCTAGACATCTTAATGCTGTAGGCTTAAGTAGTATGGAAAATGCATATGGGGGCAACGTGAAGGCGTGCGACGGGGATATTGCCAAGATCACAGATACCATTGACGATTCACAGCGTTTGGGCATTCATCGGAAGGGCGTACATCTTTGTTTCGGGATGTGTATGACACACAACACCACATCCAGTATCTCCAGCATTCCTTTACTAGAATATATCTTTATTGTTTTATCGTATTACTCTGCTTTGGTTTTCTCTACGGGTTTTCCTTTCCCATCTCCTCGATTCAACCAAAGCGAGGGGTTGTATCGAACCCCCCTCTTTGGCCAGTACCCGTGCACGAGATTTTTCAATACAGCCTGACAATTTGTTTGTCGTGTAACAGGCCACGGCACTCGTGCATCTCATTACTACTGGAACGTTTATGCCGCTCGAGCGTTTCACATGTACCATACCACAAGATGTCACTCGTCCCTTACCCATAAAGGTGGTACCACCAGTGGGGTCAACTTTGAATTTCGTTTCATCATAATAAAATTAGAACCACTCAACAGATTCTTTTTCAAACTGGGTATGTCGATACCTTGCCACAAAATGTCATTTTGGAGTGTGTTTCGTCAACATGTTCTATAGGTGGCGCCACCGGAAAAGGAAGGGGTGTGGTAACTTGAAGTTTCGTTTCTGGACAATAAAATTAGAATGACTTAACAGACTTGTTTCAAAGTTTATGTGTAAAACATTGCCCCCAGGTGTCGCCTTGGATTGCATTTCATCAACAAACGCCCATAGATCAGTGACGCCACCTGGGACCAATTTTAGATTTAATTCTTTTGAAAATTTTGCTATACAAATACTTTTGCCACGAGGTGCAGTTTCAGATTTTGCCTTTTGTGCTTTGGCTCCACCTGGAGGCATACTTGAAATTTCTATTTCCGTACAATAAAATTAAAATGGCACCAAATATTGTTCTCTCATTGCCACAGCTTTGGATTGTGTAACGTCCACCTGTTCCTATATGTGGCACAACATGCGAGCCTACTTTAAATTTTATTTCTGAACAATAAATGCATGGACGAGGGGAAAAGAACCACAGAGGTCCACGCTACCCGCAGCAGTGGTACCAGTCATAGTAACGCTTGTGTAATCTACTGTAACTGGTGGCACGGGCGGGGATGTAATCTATTATAACTGGTGGCCCTGGTGGGAAAGTAATCTACTATAACTGGTGGCACTGGCGGGGACGTATTCTATTATAGCTGGTGGCCCTGGCGGAAAAGTAATCTACTATAACTTGTGGCACTGGCGGGGACGTAATCTATTATAACTGGTGGCTCTGGCGAGGAAGTAATGTACAATAACTGGTGGCACTGGGTGGGACGTAATATATTATAACTGGTGGCACTGGTGGGGACGTGATCTACTATAACTGGTGGCTCTGGCGAGGACGTAATCTATTATAACTGGTGGCCCTAGCGGGAAGGTAATCTACTATAACTGGTGGCACTAGCGGGGACGTAGACCTCTATGGCCTATTTTTGGAAATTAATTCGAAATAGTGGCGAGTTATATGAATTTGGCTATCGTACCGACACAATTTAAAACTGTTGGTCACCTTTCTCTTTTCTTGAGCATATATTGGTTGTCTCATTATCTCATTCACAGTTTGATAAGGACTGTTTCTTTGGAACCCAATAAGCTCAATAAGCCCGGTGTAAAGGTTCCCATGAAATGAATATTTATTCCACTTTCAGACAGGATAAGTAACCATACAACAACCCTGAGAAGCAATTTATTGCAACTTTGTATATCTTTACTAATGGCGAAGCTGCATACATGTTGCCTAATCATCTAATATTGTTCGTTAACAGACATCAACGAGTGCGAGCAGAACAAGGCCGAGTGTAATGATAGATGTACAAACACTAATGGGTCATATTACTGTACATGTAATCCTGGCTTCATCTTGTCATCCGACAAGCACACGTGTGAAGGTAGGAACACAAACACGGAGGTAGGAACACACATGACGAGCACACACGTAAAACACACATGTAAAGACAGGAACGCACATGCCAATATAGGAAGAGCAGATTTCAATATTCCGTTTCTGAATCGCGACGAGGTTCCCTGGCGTTAATGTATTCAGAAGACCTTATATTGTGGATAACCAATATATTCTACTTCAGGTGAATTTTCGTTTATTCGTTGTATTAATGCCTATCAGATAGGGGCCTGCTACTATCACACCCTGTCAGATGGGGGCCTACAACTATCACACCCTATCAGATAAGGGCCTACCACTGTCCCTCCCTATAATTTAGGGGCCTGCTACTATCACACCCTATCATCAGTTTAATTATCAGATAGAAGCCTAATACTATTACGCCTAAAAGGGGCCTACTACTATCACACCCTATCAGATAGGGGCCTGCTAATATCAAATCCCATCAGACAGGGGCCTGCTACTATTACACCCTATTATATAAGGGTCTACTACAATCACATCCCATCAGATAGGGGCCTACTACTATCACCCCTTATCAGATAGGGGCCTACTACTGTCACACCCGATCAGATAGGGCCCTACTACAATCACACCCTATCAGATAGGGGCCTACTACTATCACACCCTATCAGATAGGGGCCTACTACAAACACACCCTATCAGATAGGGGTCTACTACTATCACAGCCTATCAGATTGTGGATAACCAATCTATTCTACTTCAGGTGAATTTTCGTTTATTCGTTGTATTAATGCCTATCAGATAGGGGCCTGCTACTATCACACCCTATCAGATAGGGGCCTACTACTATCACACCCTATCAGATAGGTGCCTACTACAATCACACCCTATCAGATAGGGGCCTACTACTATCACATCCCATCAAATAAGCGTCTATGCAAAGGGCCTACTGCTATCACACTCTATCAGATAGGGGTCTACTACTATCACAGCCTATCAGATAGGGGCCTACTATTAAAACATCACATTAGATTAGGGGACTGCTGTGAGCCTATGAGCAGTAATTATCAGACAGGGAACCTACTACTATCTCACCCTATCCTATAGGAGGTCTGCTACTATCACAGCTTATCAAACAGGGCCTACAGGTATCACACCCTATGAGCAGTTTACTTATCATATAGATACTAGCTACTGGCACATCCTTTGAACAGTTAAATTGAAAAAAATAACTTGATCAGTTGATGCATCTGGTGTGTGGCCCCTTCGATACAGGTATACTTGTTCAATAGTTACCTTTCATCGATTACCTTCAAGATCTTTGCCATTTGATTTTGTGTAATCGATCAAATTTGGTGATTAAAATTCAACAATTGTGTTAGTGGAAATTGAAAGCAAAATCAGCTACGACCCGAGAGATCTGTCTTATTGCATTTTAACAGGAAACGCTGAGATTGTTCCTGTTGTTCGCCTAGTTTCAAATCTGCCACGTTTATTTTTCTATCACACCACGTGTTCATGCTCAGTCTACAGCCCACCGCTACTTATCAACGTTTTGACAGGGATCTTTCCAAATTTCAAGCCTTATGCGCGCGCGCGTGTACAAATAATGTCATGATTTTGCCTTCTGTGCAAGTAAATAGTCCCTATGAGGAGACTTATTATCGAGCATTGAATTAATATAACAGGAGTAGTTACGTTCAATTACTAAATTTTCCCTTAGGTGTTATCAGATAAGGGTATCTATCACACCCTCGCTCAGTTCGACCGTACCTCTAAGGTCGCTCTAGAGTCGAGAAAGAGACGTCACAGATCACCCGACTGAACTTCACACAGTCGAACGATTTTAGACTCCTCGTGCCAGCAAAGCTTGAATAACATACAATTATTGAAATATGTAATCGAAATTATATATAATTTTCACTACAGATTGAATAATTTTACAATTTTAGTCCGAACCGAGCTGAGTGCTCACAATCATGAGGTTGCGTTTCTGTGGAGATGTGTCCGGTTCACTGCGGTCGTCATGTTCAACTCTACTGCTTCGCTCAGCGAGAGTGTTTCTTCGGCCTTACTCGGGTAAAACTCTTCTTTGACGTCACGGACCACTCGAACGATATTCTCGCTCATCCGGATCAGTAAGAGTATGTCGTGTGAGCCAGTCGAACACGCCGCCTATCAGATAGTGTGATAGTAGCAGGCCATTATCAGTACTAGGCCACTGTATGATAGGCCCTTTTATGGTGTCATAGTATAAGGCCCCCATCCGATAGGGTGTTATAGTAGTAGGCCTCCATCTGATAATGTGTGATAGTAGTAGGCCTCCCCTTGGGGTTCCGGGGGATTGACCTGGGGTATCGTGCACATTTCAGGTCATGGTAAGAATAGGCCTCAGCCCCTCAGAGAGCTTGACGTAAGAGGCGACTATCTGGGGTATCCGTAGGGTTCCGGGTGTGATAGGAAATATGAACCAAACGACGTGATATGACTGAAATAGTGTTGAAAGCGACGTTCAACCATAATCACTCACTAGGCTCATATCTGATGGGATGTGACAGTAGCAGGCCTCTATAGGATAGTGTGTGATAGTAGTAGGCCTTATTTGATAGGGTGTGATAGTATTAGTGCCCTATCTGATAGGGTGTGATAGTAGTAGGCCTTATCTGATAGGGTGTGATAGTAGTAGGCCTTATCTGATAGGGTGTGATAGTAGTAGGCCCATAGCTGATGGGGCGTGATAGTAGTAGTCCCCTATCTGATAGGGCGTGACAGTAGCAGGCCCATATAGGATAGGGTGTTATAGTAGTCCCCTATCTGATAAGGTGTGATGGTAGTAGTGCCCTATCTGATAGGGTGTTATAGTAGTAGTGCCCTATCTGATAGAGTGTGATAGTAGCAGACCCATATCTGATAGGGTGTGATAGTAATAGTCCCCTATCTGATAGTAGGCCTCTATCTGATAGAGTGTGATAGTAGTAGGCCTCTATCTGATAGGGTGTAATAGTAGTAGGCCCCTATCTGATAGGGTGTAATAGTAGTAGGCCCCTATCTGATAGGGTGTAATAGTAGTAGGTCCCTATCTGATAGGGTGTGATAGTAGTAGGTCCCTACAGGATTGAGTGTGATAGTAGTAAGCCTCTATCTGATATAGTGTGGTAGTAGAAGACCTCTATCTGATAGAGTGTGATAGTAGTATGCCTCTATCTAATAGGATGTGATAGTAGTAGACCCCTCTCTGATAGGATGTGATAGTAGTAGGTCCCTACAGGATTGAGTGTGATAGTAGTAAGCCTCTATCTGATAGAGTGTGGTAGTAGTAGGCCTCTATCTAATAGGATGTGATAGTAGTAGGCCCCTATAGGATGGAGTGTGATAGTAGTAGGCCCGTATAGGATGGAGTGTGATAGTAGTAGGCCCCTATCAGATAGCGTGTGGTAGTATTAGACTCTATCTGATATGGTGTGATACTAAGTAGTATTAGGCTCCTATTTGATCGGTTGTTATAGAATTCGACCCTATCTATCTCATAGTGTATAAGATCTCTGACATTACGTTTCGTAACTTGTGTCTAATTCCGTTTAACCTGGGGCTAGGGTTCGTTTGAATTTTCATGTGTTTTACATCCCCACGATATTCAACTGAACAGTCACAATTAAAGCATGATATACTTTGGAAAGCGACATCATCACGTCATGCTGACATCATTGAAAACTGTTAATACTTCTCTCTTGTTCGAAACCATCTTGTGTTTTCATTATTTTTATTTCATACACATTTTGGATTGATGCTAACTGTCATGATGTATAGTTCTTTCGATTACTGACCTGGAAATTCTTGTATGAATGTCGGATATGACAGTTGTTATTACGATAATAAAGCCAAAAATAAATTCATGAATTCTGTACAAACGAAAAGTTTTGTCTTTCTGAAATACCACCTCTCTTTCTGAAATACCACCTCTCCTGAAAAAAATCCTCTCTACTTCTGAAATACCACCTCTTCTTCTGAAATACCACATCTTCTGAAATACCACCTCTCCTGAAATACCACCTCTCTTTCTGAAATACCTCTCCTGAAATATCATCTGTCCTTCTGAAATACCATATCTTCGTGCTACTTCTCCTTCTGAAATGCCATCTCTCCTTCTGAAATACCACTTAGTAGCAGGCCTCTATCAGATAGTGTGTGATAATAGGAGGCCTCTATCTGATAAGAGTGCGATATTGGTAGGCCTCTAACTGATAGGTTGTTATAGTAGTAGGCCTCTATCTAATAGGATGTGATAGTAGTAGATCGCAATCGGACAGTAATAGTAATAGGCCCCTATAGGAAGAGGTGTGATTGTAGTATGCGCGTAACGGAAAGGGTGCGTTAGATGTAGGCCTGTATCTAATAAGATGTGATCGTAGTAGACCTCTATCTGATATTATTTGATAGCAGTAGACCTCTATCTGATAGGGTGTGATAGTAGTAGGCCCCTATAGGATGGCGTGTGATAGGTGTACGCCCCTATAGGATGGAGTGTGATAGTAGTGGGCCCCTATCTAATAGGGTGTGATAGTAGTAGACCTCTATCTGATACGGTGTGATTGCAATAGACCTCTATCTGATCTGATGTGCTAGTAGTAGACCTCTATCTGATAGAGTGTGATAGTAGTAGGCCCCTATAGGATGAAGTGTGATAGTAGTGGGCCTCTATCAGATAGCGTGTGATAGTAGTAGAACTCTGTCTGATAGGATGTGATAGTAGTAGACCTCTATCTGATAGGTTGTGATTGTAATAGGCACCTATAGGATGGAATGTGATAGTAGTAGGCCCCTATCTGATAGGGTGTGATAGTCGTTGGCCTCTATCTGATAGGGTGAGATAGTAGTAGACCTCTATCTGATAGGGTGTGATTGTAATAGGCCTCTGTCTGATAGGATGTGCCAGTAGTAGGCCCCTATAGGATGAAGTGTGATAGTAGTAGGCCCCTATCAGATAGCGTGTGATAATAGTAGACCTCTATCTGATACGGTGTGATTGTAATAGACCTCTATCTGATCTGATGTGCTAGTAGTAGGCCTCTATCTGATAGAGTGTGATAGTAGTGGGCCTCTACAGGCACATCTTATTTAGATCTCTATCTCTATAAAAATGAAGCGGGCATTCTCTCTCGTCGACTTTATGACAAAAGAGATGATTACAATTTCGACATAGTAAACTATCCCTTTCTGGATAGTAATATTCCAGTGGGACCTGCATATGGCGTATACATATCTCGCTTAGTAGCATTTGCTAGATCCTGTGTTAAATGTGATGATTTTAATCAACGTCACAAAACATTGTCGCAGAAACTTATAAAACAGGGCTATTCCACCAAGCGCCTCCACTCAAAGTTTCTCAAATTTGGCGATACATATCGCATGCTGATAGGAAAATACGAACGTAGCGTGCAAGATCTATGGCGCTACGTTTCGTAACTTGTGTCTAATTCCGCTTAAACCGGGGCTAGGGGCCGTATGAACCCATGTACTTCAAGATCCTCATGGTACTCATATGAACAGTCACAATCAAAGCGTGACTGAGATACATCTTTTTTTAGATGACGACTCTATAACGAATATTATGGATTAAGAATACTGATCAGCGATACGGATTTGATATTTTTGGAACATCATGATGTCTTGCCGGCATCATTGAAAACTGTTGACCGCTTCTCTCTTGCAGGAAACAAGCCTATGTTTATGTATACTATGATTGTCTTTTTGAATTTGGTGCTAATACTGTTATGTGGAAAATGGAATAGGTCTTTGGATTATGGACGCGGATATTCTCTAATTGACGACGGCTGGATTATGAATGACGGACTAGACGCTTATAAGTAGTAGAACTCTATCTGATAGGGTGTGATAGTAGTAGGCCCCTATCTGAT
Organism: Hanleya hanleyi; assembly: GCA_036873755.1. Classification (NCBI taxonomy): domain Eukaryota; kingdom Metazoa; phylum Mollusca; class Polyplacophora; order Lepidopleurida; family Hanleyidae; genus Hanleya; species Hanleya hanleyi. The sequence continues at coordinate 214,730 of JAVTVY010043930.1, forward strand.
AGGATGTGATTGTAATAGGCCCCTATAGGATGGAGTGTGATAGTAGTTGACCTCTATCTGATAGGGTGTGATTGTAATAGACCCTATAGGATGGAGTGTGATAGTAGTAGACCTTATCTGATAGGTTGTGATTGCAATAGGCCCCTATAGGATGGAGTGTGATAGTAGTAGGACCCTATCTGATAGGGTGTGATAGTCGTTGGCCTCTATCTGATAGGGTGAGATAGTAGTAGACCTCTATCTGATAGGGTGTGATTGTAATAGGCCTCTATCTGATAGGATGTGCCAGTAGTAGGCCCCTATAGGATGAAGTGTGATAGTAGTAGGCCCCTATCAGATAGCGTGTGATAGTAGTAGAACTCTATCTGATAGGGTGTGATAGTAGTGGGCCCCTATCTGATAGGATGTGATTGTAATAGGCCCCTATAGGATGGAGTGTGATAGTAGTTGACCTCTATCTGATAGGGTGTGATTGTAATAAACCCTATATGATGGAGTGTGATAGCAGTAGACCTTATCTGATAGGTTGTGATTGCAATAGGCCCCTATAGGATGGAGTGTGATAGTAGTAGGCCCCTATCTGATAGGGTGTGATAGTCGTTGGCCTCTATCTGATAGGGTGAGATAGTAGTAGACCTCTATCT